>JADDOH010008198.1:0-40257 GCA_016648135.1 Agrypnia vestita
ATAATTATTGTTTTCCAGACGTCGCAGAAATATATCGCCTTATGAGGTTACGGTGATAGCCGTGTATCTGTTTATGTTACTGAGTTTATCGAAAAGTAAGAGGAGAAAAAAGAGGGGAATGCGAAATTATTTACTGCAAAGAGAAAGAAGGACGGACATTCTATGCGATCTTCGATCGATACAGCTCGATGAGTTCGAGAACGATTTCGTTTCCCCGCATTGTCATCTTGACAGATACAGCGCATGCGTATTCACTTGTAAACATACCACGTGGTACTGACGCTCCGCGGAATGTTGCAGTGAGTACGCTCGGGTACCGTGCGCATGGCAACGTTGCCACGGCACGTAGAAATGCCGCGCTATGTTGTGCGCGAGGTCGCGGAACAGTGCACGACGTTGCAACGTCACGTAGATTCTATGCCGCGCGTGCTGTTGAGGGACAATTTGTCCCCTAGTGAATACATGGCTTTACCGTGGTCCGAACGTGGAAAACGAAATAAATAATATTCCAAATATTATTTATTTCGTTTTAAAAATGGCTTGAATTTAATTGGTCAGTATTTTAATTAAACGGTGAGCATGTTTAATGAATGGTCAGTACATTAAATAAATGATCAGATCAATTGTCATTTGATCAGAAAGAGTATTATTGTCCAGATGTCCAACAAGGCAAGAAATATAATTTCATAAAAATACAAATTGTGAAAGAAATGCGGTGAAGCACATCTGACTAGTTCAAGAAGAGAGCATTCAATGTTTGGATTGTGAATTTTTCAAATGATGGTGACATGATCCTAAAAAAATTCATGGGTCGGCACTTAATATGTTACACCACCTTCCGTCGCTAAATAAGTGTCAATTGAAGAAAAACATTAAAAAAAAACGTAGACCAAATAAAGCAACAAAGATTTTACTATTTAATTAAATTTTAAATTAGTTGATATTTAATTTAATATTTTTTTGACTATTTTAATAGAAAAATATAATTATTTTTTTCTATTTGTTTTTAATTAAAAACTTAAATACTTTTTTCGATCCTATTTTTCTGGTATTAATAAATAAATTATTAAATACTGATCATTTCATATTTATACTGATCAAGTACTAATTATTTACTGATCATATATAATTAAAATACTGACCATTTATTTCAAATACTGACCATATATTAATACATTTTGCTAATAAAAAACTGACAATTAAATTAGTCCGCTTTGAAAATTAGGAAGTAAGAACCTAAATTGTTTTAAAATCTATAGTACAAATCATCGATATACTCATCGTAAAGAACTATAAATGAATTGTTAAATTTAGATCCCGGATACTAAAAAATAGCACACGATGAATGAATCTAAAGTGTATAAAAAGACGTGTGTTATAAAGTGTGAGAAGTGCGTTGGTGCCAAAGTTATACACTAGCAGAGTACCTTAGTTGTAATAAAGCCCTAACAGCTAAAGATCAAAAAAATAATTATGTGAAAGCTAAGAAGATGTTGATCGCTATTGTGATTAATATGTAGCTACCGACCGAAGTTTCGGTCGAATCTTGCAAATGTAAAATTTCAATCATTATACTATAACGTAGCAACTTAAAGAGTTATAACATTATTTCAGGAGAATACCTTAAATATTATTGTAAAAGAACCTGTTATATAAAAAAAATGTTCTAATATAACTTGAGAGTTTAAAGAGTTTAGTTTTCTTGACAAAGTTTATAGTTAAAGGTTAGTTGATAAGTTATTTATCGTACTGCTATTGTCCAAAAATACTACTAGAAAATGGATGATTTTTGTGTAGTATTATGATTGCTATTGTGATATCTAAACTATAAAAGAATTAAGGTTGTTATTACGGTCATTGGACATATTTAATGCAATATTTTATGCGAACCATATATTTTACAAAGAAGCAAATCTCAACGTTTCGCTGAAGTCTTATTCAGCTTCATCATGAGAGCGTCCTATCACGGCATAGATATCCGTCTTTTTGAACACTAAAATATAAAAGATTTCACTGATTTGTTTATAAAAATAAGTTTAGTTCGAGTAGCACTAGTTAACGTACCTACCAAAAACTTTTACTAATGAATTGACGTATTTTTATTTAATTTAACATTGTCGAATCAATTACATGAAATCTAGAAAAAAACACTAGATTTCATTAACATGTCTAAAAGTTTCGGCCGAAACCAGAACAGAAGCCGAAATTCGGTTCCGGCAAAAAATATAGTTTCTGTCAATATCTACGATGAAGTGTTAGAAATTTGCAAGAAAAATTAAAGAAAAAATGATTCTAGCAAAAATAAATCCAGCAAAAAATTATGGGCTTTCTATCACTTCATAATAATATATGTTTAATTTTACAATTAAAATGCTACAAGAATGTTTATTTTTTGTTCTCATTCGTATTTTGTACGCTTAACTCATTATAAACTTTAGATTGGCCGTATTTTCAATTATCCGGGCTAGAGTTGTCCTCCAATTACCGCCCACAATAATTATAAAAGTAGTCTGCCATCCGCCATAAGTTCCGCAGGAATGCAATTTCTGCTGCATTTATTTTAAACTTTATATGTGTATTGCAGAGCATTTAAATGAGCTTATTTAACACCAACTGCCCAGCCTTTTAATGAGAGTTATCCATTAACTACTGCTTACTACTTAACGTAGGTAAGATTAGTTAAACAATTAAACTACATCAAATCAAAAGCTACAGTATTACGTGTATAACTTTACACTTACTATACCCTTCTGAGATGACGGTTTTGAAATAAAAATGGTATGAATTCATCACACCGTGAAAATGTTGGGATGCGAAGATTTGAACACAAAAATAATCAATTAGTGTATATTATAGATATCTTACAGAGACGAAACTGTATTAATTATGGGAAAGTAGGTAGTAGTAGGAAAATAATATTTCCTGGCGTATCCTAGTGTAATGCAAGTATTCGGATGAATTTCATTACACACAATAAAGTATATTGCTCTCAAAATTCCGTAAAAAATCAATGTAGATTTTCTGATTAGCGACATCTGTGGGGATTTAGGGGAATGAAAATGGCTTTGTACAGGCCGCATGGAAAAGGCGCTTATAACTCATATATGAAAGCTTTCCACGCAATTTGAACATATATACAACTTCCAAAAAAAAAAATGAATAAGCATGGTATATTCTATCATGGGTGGAAATGGCGAATGTTACAATTGTGTAAAGTGATCACTTAAGCCAACCATAAAAAGACAGGTCATAAGTCCTGTGTACACCCAAATGACTTCTATACCTACTTTCCCCTAATTAATACAGTTTCGTCTCTGTGAGATATCTATAATATACACTAATTGATTAATAATGTCTCTGTGACATAAATCCAGCACTGTTCTGAAAGATTTGAACAAACTCAAAATATTCTGAATGACAAAAATAATATAAAAATCTTTCATAATTAAATTTTAAACTGACATTATAATATAATAAAAAATGACATTAAAATAAATAAATATTTTGATTGACTAGCTAGCTTGTTTATAGGTAAGATATTCACCTAGTAACCTAGTGATGCGGGTCCGATTTTCGTCCCGGAAGATTAGTGGTTTAGTTTTATTTTCACAACTATAGAGCCTACCTGTATTTTAAAACTAGTACCAACGTTTATTGACGTGATGTGTATTCCATACCGAATTAGAAAAGTTTCCAATTGCATACATTACGTTTCATTGCATTATATAATATATTTATTCTAATGGACTTTTTTCTATCAAACAATAAATTTTTGGCCCACTTAGTATTTCTTACTTTCGCACTAGCGCGCCCACTCGTGTTTATAAACATTATTCATAATTTATTTATCATAAAAACCTTATCCTCGGTATCTTTATGATTAAAACAATAATTATAATTTCTTTATCATAAAAAGTGGATTGAGTAACCATTTCATCTTCAAAATATTGATAAAATAATATGTCACTATAAGGCCGTCTCCCGGGATTAATTATGAGCAATTATTGATGATCTGTTTGTTAAAAAAACGTATTAATTATAAGCAATTTTAGATCAGAAAATGGAAATAGGTAATATATGACTCAAGTCACAACACTAAACATAAAAAAATAAAACAAAAAAAAACTGGCGTAAAAAAACAGTTCCGCGTGTGTAATTTCCGGTGGTAATTAATAGACAGATCTTTCGGTACATCATTCTAATTGATTCATCTAATTTGTTTTGCTTAATTAGTTATGTATTATGAATGTGATTGATAGTTATAAATAGTAATGAAAAGTGATGAGAAAAGACTATCTAAAAACCATAAATAAAAATGTTAATGCTATAGTTAATAACTACCATAAATAAAAATTAATTCAATAAAGAGAGAGAAGAAATATGAGCTAATACATTATATGCAAAATATGTACTCATGTTAAGAATACTTATGTACTGTGTGTAGATATATTTCAAGATTTTAAAGTACCATCTCTTAAAACAAAATATACATCTAACGCCCTATGTCAAATCTATAAAGATTATTTCATAAATAAATCCTACCACATAGACTGTTTAAGTAGTAGATTTAAAACAAAGGGACAAATGAAAATACCAACTTTAAGAACCACCGTGGCACAACATCACTATACCTTCATACTTGGGAATTAAATGGTGTAATACATTTTTATCACAAAACAAAATTCAAGTAGGTACTTTTTAAAATACGAGCAAAAACTTTTTAAAATACGAGCACATTCAAAAAATCAAATCCTTGAATTTGGACAGCAATGTATAAAAACATTACCTACATATTTCAAACAGTTTCTGTTTAATAAACCTCTAATTTAGCTTACATCACAATAATTTAATATAATATGTACAAATGTGATGTATTATAGTATACTAATGTATTATTTTATAAACTTATTATTTTATATACCAAATGCATTTAACAGATGAAAATACTTCTCCCTTAAACTCGAGCTATTAGCTCATATTATGGTGGGTATAATCAAACATAATAATTACGTTGTCTGTCGGTCTTTTTGTCTGTCCATCTGTCCATGACTTCATGTAACATCCGTAACTTCTATTGAATTCACGGCTAAAAAAAACGAAATTACATGACTGGAAGTAGGGCGCGAACCTGGGATACATAAGCGGCAGTGGACGTCAAAAAGATACTGTAAATATATTCTAGTTCTTAGCAAAGACGTGAACCATGTTCCGTGATTTTTCACTAGTATATATAGCTTGTAAAATATGAAAAATATAATAAGATATGACGAATATTAAAAAAAGTAATAAAAGCGATAAAAAAGAACAAGAAAAAGTTCTAGAGTTGAGTATTTTCAAAGGTATCGTGAGGGAAGAAGGGGGGAAGACGGGATGAAAAGCTGTGTGATAGTAATAATAAAATGTAAGAGGTATTATGTTCTCTGATAAAATTTTATTTATAATCAAATTTCCCCTTAACTTTGTTTATATGACAAATTATGTTTTTATGTTTATCCAACCCGTTTTAGAATCAATCAATAAGAATTTTCGAGTTATTTAATCGTTTAAATTAAATTTCATACTCTGCATAAAAAATGGCATTTATCTATTTTACATGTAATTTATGTTAAATGATGAAAATTTAACGTGTTAATCATAAGTTGGATAATTTTTAATCGATAAAAATATATCAAGCGCACAAATGAAGTCATAATATGATAAATATATAATTAATTATCAGTTCTTTTCAAAAAATATTTAAAATAATATAATGATATTTTACTACATCTTTTCATCATTATGTTTATATTACAAAAGTATGTAATCCAAACTGCAAGAAAGTTATATCCAAGAATAGAAAAGAATTGCCGCTGCCTAAAAATAATAACTTCTCGAAATTCGCCAACAACATAATTGACACCAAAAATTCTTTAATCAAAAATTCGATAGTCATAAATTAAAACTACTCAGCTCGGTTCCACAAAAATAATGGATATGAACAATTTGAAAACCGTTGAAATCCTAAAGAATTTAAATTCTGAGTAACACATATTATTATAATATACCAAAACACTTCTCCGATACAAAGCCTGCTCCCGTTAATGACTAGAAAAACTCTTACCACTAAGCAACCTCCTGCTCTACCTGAATGATGAACGCAATTCTGTATTTACGTTAGTTATTAATTATTCCTGGTAATGAGAGGAATTATAGTAACTAGGACTCTTCTGGAAACAATATTAATTATAAATTACTCAAATTATGTTTGCTGTAAATTAGGTTAGTTGTTATAAATCACTCGTTAGTAGGTGAAGAACAAAATTAAATCAAATTATTTTAAATTAACGGAAATTATTGTCCCCATAATTGTCTGGATAAATATGAACACTTAAGTAGTTATGTATATAAAGTGGTTATGTATATACTTATAAAGTTATCAATTTATTTTATTATAATGAATGACCTCTGGTATTGAAGACAAATATTTTTATATTAATAAAAAGAGAACACTTTGTACAAAACCATTATTTATTGAATTATCAACATGTTTCGGGACCAATGGTCCCTACACTAGAATACAACGTATACTCAAAATTAAAATTCGAATTTTAGACATTAACAGAAGCAAAAAATAAATAAATAGGAGTTGAATAATTAATTATAAACTAATATGAAAACAAATTTAAAAGGTAACTTTTTGGATTTATTTTTAATGGTTTATAATATTATATAGTGTTTTCCTTCTCGCCTTGCCTTCTAAATTTATTTTCACATTAGTTCTTAATGTATCTTATATATTCATTTTTTGTTTTTGTTAATGTCTTTACTTAGAATTTAAATTTTTTATATCCTGATGAAGGGACCATTGGCCCCGAAACATGTCGATAATTCAATATTTTTTATTTAATTATTGATTGCGGTCTTAAAAAAATTCTGCATTATATTCAATTTGTTTATCTTTGTTATCAGTAACGATGCAATAAATTAGTCAATATAACCTTACAATTTTTGATAGTTGTTAGAATATATTTAACTTTTTTTTAGTTATACCTACTTTCGGCGCTAGATCTGAGGTGAGGCGGTACGCCCCCGCGATGCTCCGAGGCACGCCTCTGCGGCATGCGCGCGAATGGGTCCAGCGATAAGACAGAACTGAACAATTGTTGGAAACGGTATCATCTCGAATGCTGCGAGACTCGGAGACCTAGGGACCAGGGGGACAATCTTCTCGGAAAATGTATTCATTGATTGCAATCGATAATACTTTCGCTGGAGCCAGAGGCTGGGCGATGGAAACCGAGCGGGAAGAAAACTTTGATGAATCTACGCTAAACAGACAGAATGTGTCCATTTATAATATTTTAATGCGACCTACTTGATTATTTCTATTTTTTATTATAAAAATAAGAAAGAATGTAAAAAATATATCGTACCATGCGTATAACGATATTCCACACTACACTAATTTATAAGTTAACTTAAAAATAGCGATGACCTCTACCTTAAGATACTACGTTTCGAGTGTTTTATATTTATGTTTTTAAGACATTATCAGATTGTAATTGTAAGCTGAAAAATCTACACACTAATGGATTAGATTTTTTTAATGAAATTAAGAAAAATATTATTCAAAAAGTTTTTTTAAATGCTAAAATAAATAAAAAATCAATTATTTTATTGATTTTAGCATTGTTGGTATAAATGAAATTAAATGTAGCTAGCAAGGATCATAACAATATGCATGTTTTTATTTTAATGAAGAATAAAGCGGCCTTTACTGTTTGAAATATTATTACGTATTAACAAGACAGAGAAGTTTCACTTCATTAGAGTATTTTTTGCGAGGGTTCTGTCTGTCAGTCCGCGAAAAAGAAACGGAAAACACGAATAGATGTGGTATTATTGTACTAAGATAAAAAACTCGAGATAATAAATATATATAGATTTGCGAGTTACGAAAATCTAAGAATATAAAGTTACATACAGTTTAAATTAAATAATAAAAATATATAAGTTGTCGAAAAGGCATTACCCGAAGCATGGGGGGGCGGCGGTGGAGCGCGAGGGGAAGTTAGTCAACTCCGCCGTTAATTCTCGCGATAACTCGCAACTTGGCAGTGCATTCCCACCTCGTGAGGAACTGTCAACCGCGCGATTTATTTTGTAAACAAAATGTTCCCAATTAGTTTGACTGGACCGGATTCGCGCCAATTCGGGCCGCGCGCGAGTTCGGAGAGTCCGCGCCAGACTCGGGCCGCACTCGGCGGTGGTGGCGAGGTATTTACAGGCGGATCTGAGGGCCTCGGGATGTGCGAGACGCGGCCGCGGAGCCGGCTGGGGTCGGCCCGGATCGCAGCTTCACTGGCGCCGGGCCCCGCGCCCCCCGCCACCCGGGCCGCGCGCCTGCGCCCTGCCACCCCCCATCCCCCTTCCCCCAGGCGGAGCCTCCCGAGGACGAGGACCGAAAGTTGGCACATCCGTTATTTTAATGTGCAACGCGTCCTCTCATTTTCCGTTACTGTCTTGTGGTTCCAGCGGAACTTTCGTTTGCTCCAATTATTGGGTCGATGCGTAATTATATTATTTCACATTTATCGTGACATCATTCTTTAATAGGGTAAGGAAATTAAAAGGCGCGTCGAAAACTAAACACGTATGTGCCGCATTACGCTGTACCACTTCGAGAAAGGCTGGAAAACTGCCGAGTCCCGACGATCTTTTCGGCGGAGGAACGATTAGCGAAAGGGCATACCGAAAGTAATTTGTTCGCTTCAAAGCTGGTGAAATCAACTTAGACGATAAGTCAGGAAAAGGTCCATCTTCCGATACAGATGACCAGACCCTTCGGCAGCTGTGAATGAGGACAAAAATTGCGCCGCAAAGACACTGGACACTTGGACACCCTACGCTCGCGGACTCTACGCTATTGACACGAGGAATTGGAAGGTGCCAAGCAAATGTTAGGCGGTAATTGAGTGGCTATGCCCGATATTTATAACGATGTTTAGTTTCCTTTCAATATAATTTAGATTAGAATTTCACGAAGCTTTCTCCTTAATGTTTTTTCATTGTTTATAATTTTGCTTTTAATGAATATAATATATTCAACCCTGACGAAGGCTCAGCTCTAAACAGAAACTAGTTAATGTTTATTCAATCCCAAGAATGTGAACATTAATGCTAATATTCTTATATTCTTACATGACTACATTATATTGATATACTATAATAAGTAAATATATATAGGCATGTTACAAGAGCGGGCCGAAGATACGTGTAATTGGGATAACGGGCTGAGTTTTAAAAAATAATACAAAAAAACTGCCTACACAAGAGAAACAAAAGAAAAATTCAAATTTACTCACAATTACACATCCCATGAAAAACCTATAAGAACCAAATATTTCCCTAAACATTTTACCTACAGGCAGTATTACGAGACGCCACACAATAGAGCATAAACTGCGACCTAATTATAAGAATCGAAATTTATTTTGCGCTGAGCTGTCGACCTTAAATGACGTGTTTTCACGATCGTTTAAGAGCGACAATTCAAAGATAAGTTAATTCCCCCCTGAAGATGAGTAGTGTGATCTGAGAAAGACCAACTGACGCGGGATAACTGATTTTTATTTTTTATTTTCATAGAAATGATTATGGAGTTCTACAAAATTACCACGGAAACAGTAAACTACATTTAAAAGTTTATTTGGATTTTGCGGACACGACAACTCCCGTGGTTGTTTTTGGTCAAAACTTTTCTGAAAAATTGACCCGGTAAATAGTTCGACAATGTTTGTTTTACAGCCGATTTCTTTCCTGCTATCTTGATTCAAAATGATATAAAATAATTTAAACTATATTGATCAATTATCTAAAAATACTTAGATAAAATATTAAATGTTATACAGGGTGTCCCGTATCTCGACGTCAAGCCGAAATTGGCTATACAGGCCAAGTCATAATAGTTATCAGAAAAATATTTTCAAAAATAAAACAATAATAAAAAAAAAAGTCAGTTATAACTGGGCAAAGTATTGATTTTGAATACTCGGTTTGGTCAAAAAGTGACATTTTCTTCCAAGCTGGAGCAGTTGGCTTGGAATTTTGGACAAAAGTTTACAGAAGCATTATTCGGAATAACATAATAATAAAAAAATGAATAAAAATAAAGATTTGTAGCAACAGGAGTGAAAAGACCGCCACAGGCTGTATATTTTTTTGATTTTTTTTAAATGCTTATAATTTTTTAAACACTTATAATTTTAAAACTTAGATTTTTTTTAATATTTTTCTGATAACTATTATGACTATCACCCGATTTTGGCTTGACGTCGAGATACGGGACACTCTGTATATTCACAAACAAATAAAATTCCTGTGATCCTTGAGGCTAGTGTTAATGTGGATACGTGAAGATGTTGTACAGCGCTACAAAAATTCACACGTATCACTGACCAATTCACAATTATTTTTTTACTTAGTTCTTTAGTTTCATTCACTCTTTGCCATCGTAAGACTTGTTTATAGCAACTAGTTTCGAGTCTCTGGTCATCTATCGGACTATTCATATATCTTATAAAAAAAAAACAATTTTATTCACTTAAACGCCAATAAAATTTACAAGGTGGAGTAGAGCTCGTCCACAATATGGTAGGTAGATTTCTAGCTAAATTATGAGTGAAAAAAAATTGTTACCTCAATTTCCCAATATCAATAATTATGTAGACAAATGACATAAAATTCACACAATTTTCCAATATTTTTCACTTATCTTCAGTAAAATATTGGATTATCATGAATGTTACAGTTGCCGGCAAACTTCTTGAAATTCTTTGGCATAGTGGGGGAATGCGCAGAAGACGAAATTTGGGTCTCGTTGGTGGAAAGGTAGATGCGCAAAATTCCCCCCACTACGCCGTAGAATTTCAAGATGTTTTCCGGCTATTGCACGTTATATATTATTTAAAAATCATTCACTTTAATAAATTGTGTCCAATAAAATGATTAAAATCTTACAGAAATTTGAACCCGTTTTTTTTCTGATCTTCAGACTCGTTCTCGCTCTACCGTTTACTATAAACGAGGCGATGGTGAGGCGACAAATTTATCGCATAAATAGCTACATTATGGCGTGCGTTATTGGTGATCTACCAAGGTTTGAAATTACCCTCACGTACCCAATGAAGTGAATCTTTCCCGTACTCTCACTTTGAAAATGAATCCTTAAAATAGAAATCACTATTAACATCGGTAAAATTACAATAAATCTATTCAAATTTACGCCTAGGGCCCCAAAGCAATGTAATCCACCACTGAAGGGAAAAACAGATTTATTTATAATAACAATACAATTTTGAATGCAGTTCTTGCTATATCACGCTTGTCTCGCTAGAAAAAATCTGATGAGACATCTGGCACACGGGCGCGATATTGGTGTAAATTTGAGAAATGAACTGCCACCGAAAAAAGAACATTTTTGCCAAAGCGAGAAAGTATTCGAGTCTATCGAAGGCGAAGGCTAGCGGAGAGCGTACCCCGCGCGCCCACTTTGGGCAATTCTTCGCAATTTTTCCACTTCGCACTCCATGTTCCCTCATCCCTCGCTCGCGGGGAAGCCCGACCGCACGAAGGGACGTGTCAACATACGTCAGCCGCACACCGACAACACGTCCCTGGAACGGTCAAGTCCGTTCGACCTCGAAAAGGTACAAAAAGCGTCACCCGAGTGTTGGAGGGTTTTTATTGGATTGAGCGAAGATGTCGTTCGTTTTATCCGCGCTGACAGCCGATAAAAACGTCAGATAACGAGCAATTGATGATAGGATGCGAAACTCTCTCACCACTGCATCCGCTGGCCCAGATGCCAAGAAATATTTCGCAGATATTATGTTTTATTCATAAAGAAAAAAGTTTTTTCATTTTAAAAGAAGCCGATATAATTTTGATGATGTGGTTCTGTAGTAAACGTAGATGTCGTGACGTACAGTCGACTGCTAAATGTCAATTCGGTGTATTTTCAAAAACATACAAATAATGAGAATTAAAAAAATTTCAAGAAAATAAACACAAAAAAAAGTTTAATTCATTCGCCCAAAATAAATTCTGTTTTGCGAAAGGAATTAAATAATAATTTCACTAAATTCAGTTTAGATCAATCAAATGGTATTCAATTATCCCACGTAAATACGAGGTGAAAAGATATATATTTAATTTATAGATATTTTGATTTCGATACAGTTTATTTTCGAGGATCAGCGAATTCTTAAAAATTCCAAAAGATGAGCCTAGAAGTTTCATATTTATTTTATGCCTAGAAATTTCAAAAGATGAGTTTAGAATCATAAACTGTATTTTTTTTTATTTGAATAAGATGAAATAAAAAGAAATGGAATAAAGAATTAAACGTAAAACATTCAAATAACATAAATAAATTACATTTGTATATAACATAAATAAATTAAATTTGTTTTTGATATTCAACGACTCATTTATAATTTTTATTATTTAGATTTTTATAGTAGACATAACACTTATTTTTAAACTCATTTCTTTTTTATTATTTAGAATATCTCATCATACATTTTCATTTCACTACAATTCTATGACTCTCGTTTTTTCTTATGTGGTAATCTTATTCTATTTACAATTCTGGTCTCATACATAATTATGTACACTTTTATTGAAGACAGTCTCATCTATAAAATATTTTGGCATTCGGTTATTGAAAATTTTAAATATAAAAATGTACACATTGTACACTAATCTTTAATTGATTGGAATGCAATTATTCTTTTCGATTTATTTTTGTGTTTTTTTCTGTTTTTCTTTTTCTTTTCTTAGAATCTATTTCGTAGCTTTGTTTTGAATAACTTTTAGCTTGTTCAGATTTCTTTCATAAGTTAAAGATCGTATATAGTTTAAATGTGGAGCCTGAATAGTTTCGTAAATGAGTAATTAAAATTTGTATAAGAATAGGTTAAAACTATGAACTTAGTAAACGGTAAGAGTATCGAATAAGTTAATTTAACTTAAATAGTTTAAAGTTTTAAGATTGTTCCGTTGCTATAGATGGTTGGTTTGTAGTAAAATTTAACAATTAATTTAAAAATCAAATAAATAATAAAACATATATTAGAGGACTGAATAAAAAATATCAAGACATTTGATTTTTATTTTTTAAATTATTGGATTTAAATTATAACTATCGGAAAAAGTTAACAAATTTGTTAAATTCGTTTTTTTTCATACTCTGACATATTTAATTTAATTTTAAAATGGTTTTAAATTTAATATTTTAATTAAATAGAGATACGTACACGGAATACGTGCGACATCAATATTGTTACTATTTTCAAACTTAGCTCAACGCTTGTGGTCCCTGACTGAAATCCCCGACCATTGGATAACTAGTCAGATGTCTTAACCATTAGACTAACAAGCTTTATTTGTTGAATTTTTCCACGGTATTCATATTTTAATATTCATTACTTTTGGTTTTCTTCGTATACATTTAGGAACATAAATAATATCTAAGGGTCTAATATCAATCCTACAGTGGTAAATATGCACAGAGGCTGCTCCGAGACATGTCCTGGCGACTGCTCTGGGACTAATGTGATTGCATACAATTATATATTGACATGTGAATCCGACGCTAACCGCCAGACTCATGAGGGATGGGGGTTAATTGACAGGATTAAGGATAGTAATGCACGATGTAAATTGGGATGATTCTGAGTGGACTGTGTAATGAAAAAATTGGAAGGGAGAGAAGGAAGCTCGACCAATCTGCCGCAGTATTTTTTTCCTGCTTGCAGTAACTCAGAAACGAAGATCAAATTCTACGTAGACACACTTTTCACAAAATACTTTACCAACCGATGGCGCCCGAAGTCGACGATCATCGGATATCACTCGATGGTGACGATATCTCTTTTCGGCGACACCCTAGCGACATCGCTATCACCACCTCTCCGTGGATCATCAAAAATATACTTTGAATATACTAGGGCTCGGCAAAGAAATAAACCATTTCATGTTCAATAATTTTTCAAGGGTATACGACTAGTTTTATGTATAATTTTAGTTGAAGTTTTAAAAAAACCCTTGAGGTGAATTTTTTTTTGAAAATTACGCTTTATAAATTATACATTATTATCAAATTAATCTCCTATAGTCCCTGATCAAATAATCTTTTAAACTTTTGCCGGGCCCTGATAACAAATTTTGGGATTTGATATTTAAACTGGCTTATTGGAATTTGAATAATTTTCATATTCTTTCGGCTGGGAAAACTTTTGATGGGCTATTTTCAAGATCAAATATCAACAAAACTATTTATAAAGTTTTTTAATTGAAAAGGGTGAATTTTATTAATCGAACTCCCGCGAGGTAGTCACCACCCAGCTTTCGCTATATTCTAAAACCCCAAAATTATGAAGAATTGTGTTGATCAAATTTTCAATGTTAGGTCCAGATGTTTGATAAGTAGTTAGAGTAAGAATTAAGCAAAGAATTGTTTTAATTGGTGGAAAACCCAAAAAAAAATTTTTTTTTATCTTTAACTATTACTCTTACTCCTGATTAAAGAACTAGCCCTTATTTTAACTGCGAAGTAATATTTACTGACTGCTAGAATCATTCTATATTCATATTTATCAAAGAAGTACGTTTGATACGCTCCATTCACAATGCAACATAGACATATTTTCAGATGGCAGATCAAAATTTAAAAAAAAATTATTGCAATTGACAATATGATCATTAATGCAAAAGAAAAAACAACTTCCTTGTATGATTAAACCTTTTGTAATATAATAATGTAACATAATATGGTATTATTTAGATGACATTATGTTATACCATCATGCATAAATGTATGGTCATGTCATGCCTGTTTTTGTGCTAAACTAAATATAAAAATTAAAAATCGCACACTCTCGCACGTACTCGTAAATAAAACATACATTTAATCTCCAAAACTTTTTCATTCTCTGTAGTAAATTACACAATAAGTAATTCAAAGGCATCTTCCAAGCGAAGCTCGGCAAAACTTTGAACGAATGATATCTACAATATATTATCTTCATTCAAAAATTTATAGACATTCAATTCAAATACTCAAATCACGTAGGTATAATTTTTTTTTATTTGTTTATTATGGGTAATATATAATTCATTTACATAGACATCGAATGGTAAGAATTCAAATAGTACCTAATATTTGTATTATATTTGTATACCTGTGGATTTAGGTTAGATATCAATTAATTACACTTGATAATGAAAAACTGCTCCTCTTGAAACGACAGCTGTGAAAAAATAACTCAACGTTTATTTTTATTATTTGCAAAATAGTTCAAGAAACTTTACGTTAATAATGTATCTGTGAAGGTATGTGTATCTTTAAACTTATTGACGTAATGAAGATTCATTCATTAATTTACTAACTTTTTCAAGATCAAAGGGACATACGTTTAGAAACTACCTTTTTTGATCTTCTGTGTATAGTTTTATGGGATATTCTGCCATGTATATGTGACCTCTCTGGCCGACGTTTCGGATCCCATTGCAGCAGGGTCCATCATCAGGGCTGATGGACCTAGAATATCCCAGAAAACTATACACAGAAGATTCTGAAGGGTCATGAAAACCTAAGGACATTTTTTACCTTTTTTGATAGCTTCATATTGGCGGCCCTCGCAGCCTGGTGGGTATGACGCTGACTTCTCACACCGAGGGTTCCGGGTTCGATTCCCGGTGAAGTCACAATAATTAATCTATGTGATTTACTCGATCCTGTATGTTTTGCGATGTATTTGAAATGTAAACAAATATTTAAAAAAAATTAAAATTTGAAACCTAACTCGAAAAATGTTCAATATTTTTTTTTATAATCTTTTATTGATAATTGAGCCACTTTTTTAATATTGTTTCAAAATTTTCTTATAAACAATTAAACCAAAATTTTGTACTAACTTAATTTCAAGGTGTCTCCAAAAACAAAAAAAAAAGAATTTTAAAAATTTGTATTCATATACCATAGACATGACTTTATTTTACAACAATCTTTTAAAACATTTTTTTTAAGAAGTATCATATCGACCGTGAGGCGTTATTTTTTAAACAGAGATTCTCATGATATAAATATAATATTATTGTTCGTTAAATGTTTTTTTACAGATCAAAGATCTGTAAATAATATACCATCTTTATTTACTTCAATTATTCACTTTGTATGCTCTCAAAAATTCCGAAAGAAACTTTAATTTTTTATGTGTTTCACTAAAAAAATCCGAACAATGATTTAGTTTTTACTTTAATGCTTAATTGATAATTGCAAAAACCATTTTTGCATTGTTATTAAATAACCATTGCATAAAGATCGTCCTGCATGTGTTTAATAATAAAATGAACTCAGAAAAAATCGTGTGTTGATATTTTAATTTTTATATTAAATTGATTATACTTTCCACAATTTACAACTGAAAACACATTTCAATCATTTCTCATAGTAGGTACGATTATCGAAAGGCGCCATTTTATATCACTTTTGACAGTTGTAACGGTCAATACTCTTGCCGCATATAAGACAGACGATTCCATTAGATTTGATAGAAAGAAACTCTACTTTAGAGTTTTTTCTCTCTGGCAATAAAAAACAGTGTTCCTTAATTGCACGGCGATCAGCACAGTTATATTAGGTCCTTACATATGAAATTGGCGTTTTGCCGTACTGGCAAATATGATCTCAAATATCTTCTCTTTGGTTAGGAATTCTAAATTCAAATTTATACAGCTATTTACTCATGTATTTGTGTTTTGAAAATTATAATTCATTTGTTTTTTCCTCAATTGTTTTTTTCTTTGCGTCAAAATGTTTACAAAATGAAAAACTTGAAATATCGCGTTATTTAGGAGTACGAGTTCCACCGTGGCACCAGTGCTGCAGAAACGGCTCGAAGGATTAATGATGTGTATGGCGACGGTGCCGCAAAAGAAAACACAGTGCGTTTTTGGTTCCAACGTTTTCGTTCTGGAAATTTCGACCTGCAGAACAAGCCCCGTGGACGGCCGGAGACCAAAGTTGATAATGAAGAATTGAAGGCTATTGTGGAAGCGGATCCATCGCAAACCACATCCGAGTTACTTGCAGTCTGCGTGTTGTTGATAAACGTGTTTTAATCCACGTGAAGCAAATGGTAAGGTGAAAAGCTTGAAAGGTGGGTACCCTCACTATTGCGTGAAGCAAATCAACAAACGCGCGTTACTGCTGCGTTTCGTTAATTACTCAACCGGCACAATAATGAAGGGATTTTAAATCGAATCATTACCTGTGATGAAAAGTGGATCCTGTACGATAATCGGAAGCGCTCATCGCAATGGCTGAACCCTGCCGAACCAGCCAAACCATGCCCCAAGCGAAAATTGACTCCAAAAAAGATACTTGTGAGCGTTTGGTGGACTAGTGCTGGTGTCGGTCACTACAGCTTTCTTAAATCTGGCCAGACGATTACGGCAGATGTCTATTGTCAGCAACTGCAAACCATGATGGAAAAGCTAGCTGCTAAACAACCGAGGCTGGTTAATCGCTCTAGGCCAATGCTGCTTCATGATAACGCTAGACCACACACTGCACAACAGACGGCTACCAAATTAGAGGAGCTTCAATTGGAATGTCTAAGACATCCACCGTACTCTCCGTACCTTTCCCCAACAGATTACAATTTTTTTCGAAATTTGGATAACTTCTTGCAAAGGAAAAAATTCAACTCCGATGGGGCAGTCCAAACCGCCTTCAAAGATTTTATTGATTCCCGTCCGAATGGTTTTTTTAGTAAAGGGATCGATGAACTACCTATGAGATGGCAAAAGTGCATAGATAGCAATGGTACATACTGTGATTAAATAAATATATTATAATAAAAAAAATCGGCTTTATGTTCCTCCCATACTAAACCTCAATTTCATATGTAAAGACCTAATATAAGTTTTGTGAGCTTCTTAATGATTCCATTAATGTGAGAGTTCCATCGAAGAAGAATTTAATCGCACTATTTTTGAAGATGAATAAATCTTCCATATAAAGGGAAGGCGTAAGGGCCTATTAATAAAAACTAAAAATAATAAAATAATAAATAATATATAGTAAAAATAATAAAATAAAAGTCAAGTGACCCGATATGGCAGTCATCCGATCAGCAAGTGTCAGCTGACAGCGTCCGAACGTTTTCAAGAACAAAGGCGACTAATAAAGAGACGTGTATTCCTGAAGTGCTGCTAGATAAATTGATGAAGACTTCAAGTTGGCGGCGCGCGGTCCAGCATACCAATGATGGCCTCCACGTACACGGCAGTCCTCAACATTTATAAGCAGATCCCTGCTGTTTCACGAGAAGAGACAGTCGCCACCACGAAAGGGAGACGCCGTAAAAAGTCTGCCAATCCAAGCAAATTACATCGCCGATCTATGGGGGACTAAGTGAAAGCGAATCGGTTACAAATAGTGATGTCCCCCAAACAAATTGTCAACCGGTTCGTCAATTGAATCATAATCTTGATACCGATAACACGGCTTCTGCAGATCTCGCTTAACGATTTTACTCAAGATTCACTGACTTCGTTAGGGGTAAACTTGCGAGGTGACATACACATACACACACGCACATACTAGCACTCACCTACTGACTATTTGAATTACTATTAAAGGCAGGATTCTACTTTGGGCGCTCAAAAAAAAGCCTATTTTTATGAATATTTTATTAAAATATGAAAAAAATATTGATGCAGAATTTATTAAGCTTAATAAATACACTCTTGAAATACTCTAAAAAATTATTATATATTTTATGCACTTTTAAGATACTAAATCACCATTTGAATACAACGCCTCGATTAGTAGGTAGGTCTGCGCTGGCGTTGAAATTTCAAAAATATCCCATCAAAAACAGAAATTTTTTGAATTTTTAGGTTCAATATATCAATAGCAAAATAGCAGAAAGGCGAAAAAAATGAAAAAATTTCATGTTTTTCACTTTTTTTTGCCAAAAAAAAAATATAAAAAATTAAATAATTCTCATTCAGTCTATTGCTAGTGATATATAGAATGTAAAAAAAATTAAAATATCTGATTTAAATGGCCCATTTTAGAAATTTCAACACCAGCGCAGACCCACCTACTAATCGAGGCGTTGTTTTAAAATAGTGTTTTTGTATGTAGTGCATAAAATATATAATAAAAAAGAAATATGTATTTCATGAGTGTATGTATGTATTAAGCCTAACAAATCCTACTTCAATCTAATAATCTCAAAAAATAGCCTTTTTTCGAGCGCCCAAAGTAGAATCCTGCCATGAATATTGTACTTACTCCTGTAGTTAATTAAGTTATTTGTGTTAGAGTTTCTTGTAATTGGCCACAAGCTCTGTTTAATTATAATACTTATGTAAAGAAATAACCAAAGCCTGTAAGGAAACCTGAAAAAATAAAACGTACTTTAATAATAAAAAATTATATACCTACTACAAAAACGTGGTTATTGTAATTTACAATTAAATTTATTTTAAGCTACTGCATTTTAGGAAAACTGGTCATGGAAAATACCAAAAAAACTAATCCTAAACATAAAATTATTACATTTTTAATATTGATTATATCAATATTTAAAAAAATGTGTACGAAGAATGTTTGGAAAAGTGCGTTTTAGATAATGATAGTCCTCATAGTCTTCATCAATCAATAGATAATTGGTGCAGGCGCTATAAAAATTATTTTGTTTATTTTATTTATTTTTCGTGAACTTAAACACATATATATGAGTACACTATTAACCTCACAAGGATGAACTTGGGTAGCTTTATAACAAAATTTTACTTTTTAAAATACTTAAATAAAGAAGAAGTTTAATAAATATACTAAATAAACAGTTCTATGAGCATATAAACAAACTGCAACCTGTATTCTACAGTTGAATACTTGTGCATCTGCAGTTGTCAATCCTATCAATAATGTCTGCACTGTATAATTTTGTGATGAGCTCTATACTTTGTTTTAGGAGCTAAGCGTCACAAAATTTATAAAATTGGGAAGACTTTGGTGGTTGGGTCATGTGGATAGGGTGAGTAAGAAACAAACACCGAAATCCCAGCTGAATGCAAGACCAGTTGGACGAAGGACCTTAGACAGGCCAAAATTAAAATGTAGTAATATAGGATCAAAAGACATATTTATAGACAGAAGGCCCAGACCCACCAGGGGTTTTAAAGCCAACAGTAAAGATGATAGCCTTAAATTACGAATAAATTTTTAGTGGTGCTTAAATTTCATTGGTTATGTATAATATTTTAGTCATTTATACATGTTATATCTATTTCTAATCATTCCAAATTACCCAATTTAAGACTAACATTATGCACATGCAAAATATATTTTATAGAATGGCAGCATGGACGCTTACTGAACAATTGAAAAGGCTACTTGCAGGATTCTAGATACGGATCTACAGAAAAATAATCAAAATAATCTGGATGAATAAAGAAAAATAAATATATTTTTAAATATAGATGAGAACACGGTATCATCAATATTCTTACTTTTTTCAAAATGAGCTAAACTCTTCTGCTATGAAAATAGGACTAATTTGCTGGTCTCCTGTAATGAGGCTCGAACCACCGAGCACTGGAACACTATGCGCGAGTCCAACCACACATCAACAAACTACTCAATGAAAACAAAAAGAATCTGGAAACTTCAATATCAATATCTCGGACATGAGTGATGAGACATCCACAGAAAAACGATATCTGCATCTCATAATGCAGGGAAAGATTGCCGGAAGTCGGGGCCCTGGAAGAAGGAGAACATAATAAATAAATATATAATAAAATTTAGTCATTTTTGACACATAAATATTAAGCAAAGCATTATACATGAATATGAAAAAAAAAAAGATAATAGAAAAGACATCTATTCCTATCGAGAAACACATGGGTCTCTAAACTGGTTCTTAAGGAGGGAATTTTCAATAGAAACTGGAGAAATGTTTATAACCTTTTCCACCGATTTTGTGCTTAAACAATTTTTAATGTTGTGAAACGTTCGTCCGGTATATCGGTGTGGCGTGTGATTGGTAATTTTAAAAACCGGTTCGCCCGGACCGGTGCGAACCCATGTGGTGACATCACTGGCTACAATCAGAAAGAATTTAATAAAATAATGAAATCGCACTCCTTACTTGGAATAATATTATGTGCTAAAAGTACCATTCTTCATACGGTGGTGTACTTTTATGCAATATATTCGGGTTTTTGTTTTCGTTTTTGCGCGACCTGATTTCTTAAATGAAAAATGTCCCTTCAGTTCGTTGATATTGAGTGATTTATTAAATTGTTATAAATATATAAAAATCACGGGATTGAACAATTTAAAATGTTTATGTGGTACTTTAATGGTGGCCCCTCTATAAAAATGAAAAATGGCAACACAGTGGATATGGTCGCGTGTTACGAAGGAAGAAAAATATATTGGAGGAAACCGGGATGTGGTAAGCAAAGTGAGTATTTATCCTCTCTTGAAGATTGGACAGATACCAAGGATACCTCAGGACGAAACAAAGTGATTTGAAATGATTAAAGTATTAATCAGACCCCAGGAGAACGAAAAAAGGAAAAAGATAGCATAACATATAAAAGCGCATCAAATTCAATACTTTCAATAAAAATGTCCTTAGGTTTTCACGGCCGTTCAGAATCTTCAGAAGAATACTTTCAATATTTACATTTGTAAAAATGTATGATAAAATATAGAAGTCTCACAGAGACGAAGGTATTTATATAGGAAACGTATATTAAATAAAAAGGTATCATTACCAGCTACGAAATATAAACAATATATATAGATGTCTCTAGCATAATTCATTATACTAGGATCATTATCATTATAATAGGACGAAATGATTTAGAACTTTCAAAAAATTGATGATGTCTAGATGTTCATACGGTGGAATTGGTGAGCGTTGCACAGTGTAAAGTGATCAATTTAGCCAGCGCATACAGGTCTTAAGCCCTGGGCCACCCTATAAAAACCATACACCTTACTTATATTCCTCTATAATTTTAATCAATGCCTTCACATTATAAAAATATTGGACATGAGACATGTTTCACGCAAAAATTAAGTAATTTACATATGTATAGTATTTATGTATGTAGTTATTAATAAATGTACAGCTCATATCCACCCTGGAAGTCCATTCTAAATATTGTTGAATGAATTTTTGAAATCGGATCAGTACTTACGGATTTTACCTCCTACATCCAAACTTACAAACTTTACCTCTTTATATATTAGTATAATAAAGTATAGATAAGACTTTTAATTCATTCAAAGGGCTTGCAAATTTGCAATGGTATATTTTTATACTTTTAAATAAACCTACTTATTTTTTAAAAAGTAAAATATGTCATTCTTGACATACTCGAGCCATCAGATTGTTTTTTTTTTCAGCTTTTGTTTGCTTTGTTTTTTTTATTGTTAATTGACATTTTTGTACCAACAACTAAAAAATAACTGATTTTTTTATTTATATTCTTTATAGGTAATTAACAAATTTATTTATTATATTATTAATATGGAAAAAAGAGCGATTATATCAAATTACCTTTCCAAAGGAAGGTTGGATCTTTGATTAATTGTCAGCTTTGAATCGATTTTTAACCCTTTTCCCGTGATCCAATCGAGCTGAAACTTGGCAAGTAGACTCGTGGCGACGATCAACAAGATCTATAAAGTTTTTGTTAAAAAAAAATATAATTATAGTATGATTTTGGATTTTTAGAAATTTTATTGGTTTTTTCAAATTGGAATCATTAGAAAAGTTTGATTACTAGCAACGGCGGCCCGATAACGTCGCGGAATATTTTCTAAATTTGAATTACTCCGTCGGTATACATAATAGGTACTTCACTTCGATTGTCGAAAATCTAAATTGACTGACAAATGTTTTTAGAATTTAATCTTCAAAGCATCAAGTGTCTTATCAAAGCTCAAAACATCTGACATTTTAGAAATATATTAAATTACTGTAAGTTTAGTGTTATGTTATATGTTTTAATTCTTCTTTAATTGTTGTTATATTTTACAAAGAAAGGAAGTATAATAAAAACTTGGTATTTATGGGTTAGTTTTTTTTAGAATCCTTTCAAAATATTTTCTTCTCTAAAATCACTTTTTCTTTAATTCTCTAATACCGTCATCATGCCTATTGCAGATGTTAATAGATGACTGAGATGAATGGAAAAGCTTAATAACGATCAGGAAGAGGTTAAAATAGTTAAATTAATATTACTATTGTTATATTTAAGAAAATGCAAATATTATTTCGCAAGTATCCGTATTGCTTATAAATATACCACCAAGCAATTTCCTTGAAACGTATCGTCAAACAATCGAACTTCTTCTGACTAATGCGTGTGTAGATCCCTATCAGAATGGAGGAAGATCGATGCTTTTGGGTGTGATGATGGAGGCATTTGTTAAGTATATCGCGGACCACTAGGTGCACGAATATATCCATTTTAATGAAGCTCGGTGTTGTGACAGATACAGGTCCATATTTTCTTTGCCATACCCATCATTTCTTTGAAAATATTTCCCGCTGTCATGATGAAGAAAATTAAAATAATAATATGGCTTATGATATACTTCATATCTACCGTATTGTCACTGTACCTCTGTCTCACTCTAATTTTCAAATTGAATTAAATATAATAAAACAAATCGCATTTAATAATGGATACAATACAGAATTAAATGATAAAATTTTAAAAAATAAAATGAATTACAATTGTAAAAATGAACCTACAGACAAACGTCTTTTTAGTCGTTTTGTGGGACTAAATATTATAAAATGTAAAGAAAATAAATAGAAAAAAATATATATAACTAACCAACAACTTTAAACAATTTACAAATATATTTAAATAATAATAACGATTATATGCGAAGAATTTTATATATTAATACATTTTCGAATCAAATTTCAAAATATCTACCAAAAAATATTAAACATGCATTTTATACAAATAATAGATAGGGAAACTTCTCATAAATTCAAAAGATAATATATTTAACACTTCAGGTGTTTATAAACTGCTGTGTAAAAATTTTTAGCGTTTTATGCTGGAAAAACCGGTCGAAATTTCAATATAAGAGTGAGAGAGCATTTGAGATGTCTGAATAATCATGGTTTTTCTGAATTTTCAAATCATTTATTAGAAAATGATCACGGTTTTGACAAAAATCGCCTTATCCAATTACGCTATAGGCTATAGCGTAATTGGACAACGCGCCTGTCCCGGGTAGGAGGAGATCCGTGGTTTGAATCCCGGTAGCAGCCAAATATTTTTTCGTGAATTCGATTTTTCTGTATGTCTTTTTAATTGATTAATTAATTTGGTTTTAAATTATTATTTATTTAGATACAGAGACGAAGTTTTTTATGTGAGAAACGCGTATGGAAGTCTTTTTGTTAGATGGCCCAGGTGTTATGACCTGGCTTAATCACTCTACACAATGCAACGTTCACCAATTCCATCGCAGGAACATCCACAAATTATCAATTTTTTAAAGTTATACATCCTATAAAAAGGCTTCCAAATGCGTTTCCCATATAAATACCTTCGTCTCTGTAAGACTTCTATAATTCATCTTAATGAATCATTTATTATAATTGAAAATCTATATTTTGTAGCGCCCCCCTTTATCTCGAGGCCCAACATCTCGGTCCGCCACTGGCCACAGCCCGTGACATGCGAGTAAAATATCAATCACGGTACCCAACGGCTAGCCGTCGCTGGTAGGCTGCAGATTTATAGACAGCGGCCTTATCAAAGCCGTGGCCGAGTGGTTGGGATGCCGGCCTTGTTTGTGGAGCGGCGCTGGTTCGAAGCCCCGCTGTGTAGCCGCTCAGGTGACGCCACTGGATTTGGAAAATCTCCGAATTGAAGGCGTATCGTCAGCTACGTTTTGTACTTTTTCAAAATTACTTGTTTATCTTTTTTGCCCGACGAATGTGCCTGTATATTGAATGACATGACAGCTAAGGGGATATTTAAATATCTAGTGATTCCAAGAACGAATAATAATAATTATTTTTTTCAGTTGATTCAGCAACATTGTAGATCGACATTTTTTCTAAATATTGATTATATTATTTGTATATATCTACTTCTTTTATATGAGTAATTCCATCAGCATGTTTCAGAAAAACCTTTCCGTCGTCAGGATGTTGTATAACTGTCAAAATATCTGAATGAAATGTCTTTTGTTTCTTGTTTTTCTAAATTATTATTAAATATTATTACCGCAGTTCTTATATTATTATGCATTTATATTGGAAAAACCAGTCGAAATATCAATGTAAGAGTTAAATAACATTTAAGATGTATGAATAATCATGGTTTTTCTGAATTTTCAAATCATTTATTAGAAAATCATCACGGCTTTGATAAAAATTTAGGACTTTCTATTTTACGCATAAATAATTTTGGCCTGAAATTGAATAATTTAGAATCATTAGAAATTAATAAAGCATGTAATAGTAAACAAAATATTATTAATAATCAATTAAATTTAACTACTAGCCCAATTCTAAAAAATTTTCCAATAATTACGAGTAATGAAGAACTTCAGTAACAAGGTTTTTCTGAAACATGTTGGTGGAATTACTCATATAAAAGAAATAGATATATACAAATAATATAATCAAGATTTTTTAATAATAATTGATCTCCATGCTCGGGTGTTATAAATAAAAATCAATCTTCACAGCATTGCACAGTTTGAATTAAGAGATATTGCGATTTATCTAGTGAATGCTAATTTAAAAATTATTTTCTATATTTATATTTTTTTTGCAAAAATTAACTAGATTTGAAGTCATTTATGTAATATTTATTCAGAAATAATTATTTTTCGGAAAAGTATTTTTGTGTATTTTATTTACTTTCAAAAAAATGTGCATTTTTTTATGCAATTGAATATTGAGAATATACAAATTAAGTACATTATTTTAGATTTTTTTTGTCATTTTGGTTTTTTCGTTGTACCTTTCCAAAAAAGAAGCAAGCTGTTCTTCTTAGAGAAAAAAATTAGGTAAAGGTTCCAAAAGGAAAGAAGCGTAATCGAGATGAGATCTGATAAGTGCGTTATACATCAATCTCAGAACTGTAGAATGAGAACCCCACCAAATTCCCGCTGTTGCTTTAATAATATTGAAATTTTTATTAAATTTTGATAAGACTTCAGAAATATGGTTAAACCATAACAGAGATATGTTTATTTTTTTGTATTTCATTGTAACTTCTTATCTTTATCGTAATGTATCTGGATGAACATCTATTTGAATGAATGGGAGAGACAGATAGTATTAGAGAGTGAATGGGTGGGTGTAAATAGGGATGCTCCATATTGATGCGCCATTATACAATTAAGCCACTACGTCAGTAATAACTTCGCATGAACTCGACTTTATATGGATCTCCGATTTCCTACACGGTTCTTCTCCTAAGTTAAAGGAAGAGAACATTGCATTTATTTATAAAGTTAACCATACATTTTATTATGATTTAAAAATATGTATTGTGTTTAAAAAAATACTAATAAATTACAAGCCGAATAGACTAGTAAAACTTTACATTAAAATATTTAAGTTGTTTATTTATTTAAGTACCTATCCAATATACTAATTTGCACGTTTCTACGACACACGTAAAAATATCGTACAAAAATCGCAAGATGGCCGACGCAGCAGCCTGAAACAAAAGCGCGGCAGACTCGAGGAAAAGTTTCACGCTTTTGGCGGGTAATTTACGAGCTATCCGTTTCGCGCCCGGCGTTTTAATTCGGGCCGTTACACCATCCACATCCTAATACCCCGCTCACCGTCTCACTCTCGCATCGCGCGCAGCCCATCAATATGAGAAGGATGTCAATCTAATGCGTTGTTGGGTGATTAAAAATTCAATCACGTATCTCTACACGACCACTTTATAAAAATGATGCTTCCATTTTGTCGGTATAATTAAATGATGAGCTATTAATAATCTATACTTTGTAATGAGGTTGATTGAAAATATGAGACTTTTGTTTAAGCAAATTGTTAAGTCAAACCGTTAGTTGGATAGATTGAGAAATTATTTTTTTTAAATGATGCCACCTAAGGCAAAAGCGTGACTTTTTATTTGATTTACTTCTACGATGATAGTAATAATTTGCACCTTTTTATGTAGGTTTCTCGAACAGCAAGTTCAAGGACATCACATCAAATTGTGATTTTACTAATTTTATTGCCACGGATAATAAAACACTTTTTATCGATCCCACGTGATCTCGCGTCACATAAATTGATTACGAGTTGGATCGATGGTTTTTTTTTTAATTTCTTATTTTTGTAATCATTTATTCTAGCATTTTGAATAATTATCATTAAGTTCAATTAGCGGTGGTTCTAACTTGCATGGAAGGCGGTAAAATTATTAATACTTTTTAATGGTAATATAAAATTTTATAGATGTTTTTTCATAACAGATAGTCGTGAGATTTAAAACCTGCGCTAGATTAAATTCGCTATGATTATATACGATAGATATAGAAATAACCCATCATTAATAATGAGAAAATAATAATTTTGTTAATGAACAAGAAAAAAATTTAAATATTTATATTGATATTATACATCGTTGACGGAAAAGTTTTTAGCGAAAAACCAAAAGCTTTTCTGTGCATTTGTAGATCTGCAAAAGGCGTATGATAGAGTTATAAGAGGAAGGTTATGAAAAGTACTTTCTGGTTACAAGGTGAATAGTAAACTTATACACGCAATTGCATCCCTTTACGAAGGAAATACTGCATGTGTAAGAATCAATGGATCATTCACACCATGGTTTGATATTACAAAAGGTGTCAAACATGGTTGCGTAATGTCTCCATGGCTGTTCAACTTGTATATGGATAATTGTGTGAAAGGACTGGAATGTATGAATGTAGGAGCGAAAATGAGTGATTTGATTGTATGGTGTTTACTGTACGCGGATGATGCAGTATTAATGGCAAATAGCGAACAAGACTTACAGAGGCTAGTTAAGCAGAATTTATGATGTATGCAAGATTATTATGAACGCAAACAAGTCAAAAGTGATGGTTTTCGAGAAAGAGGAAAGTAAGTGTGAACGTGTGAAATTCTTATACGTAATGAATGTTTGGAACAGGTAGATGAGTTTGTGTACTTGGGAAGCATGTTCGATAGAAGAAGGAATGTTGAGAAAGATATCGAAAGGAGAGTGACTGCTGGGGAATAGGGTGAACGGTGCTTTGAACGCAATAGTTTATAATAGAAATATGTCTACCGAGGCAAAACTAGCGGTACATAATGGAATTCTGGTACCAACACTGATGTATGGAAGCAAAGCCTGGAGCTGGCAGAAAAGGAACGAAAGTAGATTCAATGCAGTGGAGATGAGATCACTCAGACGTATGTGTGGCAAATCAATTTATGATAGAGTAAAGAATGCAGATATTAGGAATGAATGTAAAGCTGATCTTAACATAATTATTAGAATTAAAAAAGGGTCGCTCAGATGGTTTGGGCATATTGAGCGAATGAATGAGGAAAGAATGGTAAGAAAGATATATAATGCAAGTGTTGATGGTGCCAAAAAGAGAGGGCGACCGCGGAAGACGTAGCATGACAAGATTAACTAGATACTGGAAGATGGTCCCGTTAGAAGCCTCAACAACCGGCGAACTTGCATGCGAAGATGTATGAATGTGTATGAGGTGAGAGTTGTTTGTCAGGAAAAAAGAGTGTGGCGCTCTATCCTCTCTGCCTACCCCCACGGCGTGATGGTAAGTAAGTAAGTAAGTACATCGTCACGAGATGGTGGGAGGAACTGCACATAATCGAGGATTTTACAGTACCTACTCTACACCTTCTATAGCGAATTGGAAATTGCTAGCAGGGTCTGGGATAGTCCACTGGATTCCGAAAGCATCGCAAGTGACATTGATTATAAAAGGAAATTGACCGGGCCCCTGCTAACTTAGTATTTGAGTTATAGTGACAGAATGCAAATCATAGAAGCTAGCGCGAACGCGGATACACAGATAAAACGGTGATTCAGTGTGACCAAGCGACAGTAAATTTAACGAGTGATTTTGGTTTGGATTCTAACCATCAATAAAGTACCTACTGACGTGCGAGAAGTGTTCAATAGTAATCAGAGCGATACAAACCAGTGAATCAGAATTTCTATATTCGAGTAGAAGATTTCAAGTGATTATTGCAAAATTAAGTGTGATTTATAAAACGCTGCTCCAATTAAATTGGCTTCGAGTGAATTGATAAAAACAATAATAGATTTCCAGTTTTATTTACCTTTTACAATATATTGACAATATAATATGGTATGTCAAACATTAATTACCCATTTCACCTTCGTCCATATACAGGGCACAATACTCTACGGATAGATTTTTACTTTAGAATGGATTTTTTGATGATTTTTTTTTAGAAATTTTCAAGCAACAGTTTCATCAAGTCGATATATGGAAAAAATACACTTCAAAGTGTGCGTTTTTTTTCAGTATTTCTGACCATCTATTGTAAAATTTTGTACTAACTAATTACTTAAAGTAACTGATTTCGAATATTAAAAATTCATTCAATTTATATACTTTAGCAAAACACTTCACAAAAACGCAGGCTTAATCATCACATAAATGTATTGTGGTCTCACTGGGAATCAAACCCGGAACCACCGGAATGAGAAGCCAGTGTCCACCTGTTATTCTGTCAGAATCATCTATCACGGTTTCGTTAATAATCTTTTTTAGTTTTATTTTAAATAGAAAATCTAACACGGAATACGTATCACATCAATATTTTTATTGTTTTCAAATTAAGCTAAACGTCTGATCTATAAAAAATAATACTTGCTGGTCAAGAATGGGGCTCAACCCAGCGACTACTGGATTCTAAGCGGGGGTTTTAGCCACTAGAGCAAGAGGCTATTCCCCCTCTGTATATTAACATGTTCCTTGAAACTTTTCGTTGCAGAGTACCTAGTCATGGCCAAACCGTCATTTTGATCAGTTGTTATCGGTACAGTTATTTGGGATTTGTATACTTCGGTCGCCGAAAGGAGAAATTTCCATACAATGACCCTGCGCTACGTGCCCTTGTCGCATGCGTGCAGTTGTGTTGCTGTCACGCTCGCTCGCTGTGCCTGTGAGAGCGTGGCGGCAACATAATAGTGCGCGTGCGACAGGGATGCGTAGCGTAGGGTCAATGTACGAAGATCTCTCCTTTCGGCGACCGTTGTTTATCTGATTGTACCATGATTATTAACTAGGATATAACTGTTGCATAGTGCCGATGGTTGCCGTCGAATTGCGAAGAATTAGTTGCGAATCATCGATGCAATCAGATAAAAAATCTCAAAAAACGGTTAGTGAATCACCGGTTAAAATACCATCACTATTGCAGAGGCTTACCTGATTAAAGAAATATTTTGACTTGGAATATGCTTAGTTCTGAGGACAATTAAGTGTAGTTACTGACATTTTTCTTTGAATTAGTATTGATGTAATAAATCGCTAAGCTTGTTTTGTTCATTTATGTTTTTAATTTTATTATTTTTCTTATTATTGTGTATTTTTTGTAACGTGTTTTTTTTTTTTACTTACTATTGTTTAATTTACTTTTTGTTTTATTCGTTAATTTTTCTTAATGTTTTTACTAATTGCAATTCTAATTTACAATTTCTAATTTTTACAAGTTTTTATGATTGTGATGATTTTTTATTTTTTTAAATATTTTTTTAAATAAAAGTTGTTGTCTTTTAATTGAAAAACCACAAATTATCTCAAAACGAGAACCCCATGGAAAAAATGTACGATAATGCATTAAATATCGACGAATTAGGTTTGTACAGATTAAAATTTTTAGAAGCCATTTTCTCAATTCCATGTTATTTGGGTTGGACTCTTTCAGCAAAACTACGTCCATATACAGGTGTAACATAACTAGTCCATAATACTTTACAAGTATATTCCTGCCTTGATTATGAGTCGAAAATGTTCAAGCAACCATGACCTAATATCAGGAGTTATGCAATATCAAAGTTTGCATTTTTTTTCATGATTTCTAATTTTTTTTACAAAACGTTGAAGTATAATTACAGTAACCTATATCGATTACGAAAAATACATTATTTTCAATAAATGTTAAATTAAATAATCAAAACTCTGAAGTATTTCCAAATGGAATTGGAAGGATTTTATCATTTTATTTAACTTGTATTAAAGATAATGAATTTTTCATATTAGATTTAAGTTACTGTAATGATAGTCCAACGTTTTGCAAAAATATAAGTCAGAAATATTGTAAATAAATGCAAACTTTGATGTCGCTTATCTCCTTATCTATTGATATTAGGTCATGGTTGCTTAAACATTTTCGACTTACAATCAAGGCAGAAATCCACCTGTAAAGTATTGTGGACTAGCTCTGTTACACCCTGTATAATACTTGTAGGTACCTACTGCATTTGTAAATGTATATGTAAAAGTATACTGTATATGTAAAAGCCCACAAGGGCGTTAATGATACATAAATAATAAATATAAAAATAATATAAAAAGCAGGTTGTCATTACTCTGCCTTCCATTAATTTTTTCTCCCTTCCTTATCTACCCTTTACCCAGCCTATTTTCTCTCCCTACCCTCACAGATCCTCTTAATAATCATGCACCACACCACCCCATGTATACAAACCAATAAAAATAAACTCACACAGATTCAACGAAAAATACATAGATTTACAACTATTACATTAAAGTCGAGAACTAATGAAAGTGTCTCACAAGAGTGTCAATTATCCAACAATATTTTCTCAGAGACGGCCAATAGCGGTTTAGTATTCAGCCTGCATTGTTAGCTTTAAATATTTTACAAGCGAGCTTCGCATTCTCATCACGCGGGAGCGATTACAAGTCTGCTCCACAGATGTCGCATAGTGTCCATCACGTACGTCACGCGCACCACAAGATGGCGCTGGACATGCGCATGACATCTAATAAGCTGGGACATAGTACACAGGTTGGGACGATAAAAAAATGTATTTGAATTTCACACCTGTTGAACAATTTGGTATTCCTGTCGAAGGCTGGTTTTATTTATTGTGTTAGCATGATGTATGTGATTTGCTTCAGTAATATGTCTGGGAAATCATCGCGGGCGCAGAAGACATTCTTTCTAAAATTCGTCAAATTAATGTTTCTTGTAATTGGCCAAATGGTCTAAGAAAACCTTGGTTAAGGATAATTTTTTAAAATAAACACTGTTGTAAATGTACTCCAATTTCGAGAGAATCATAAAAATATATAGATATAATAGATATACTCTTTATAAAAATATACATATTAACATAATATCTTCACCTGTCGTTGAAAGCTTCTGATTCCCTCAAAATATGAGAAATGGAAACACAAGTAGAGTTATAACTTTAGAGTTAGAACTACAGAGATGAAAACTCTAAGACCTATTGCGGGAAAGATCCTCAGAGACAGTGTAGCCAATGCAGAAATCACAGAAACAGCGATGTAGAAGACATTGTACTATAGATCAGGCAGAGAAGGTGTTTCTGGAGGCATCATGTCGAGAGAATGGACCAGACAAGACTTCCCAGAGCCGTGACGCGCGCGATTCCAGAGGGATGCCGTACAGGGAGACGACCAAAGAGATGGAGAGAAAGCTGAATGTCCTCTTTACAAGACCATGACTGACACACCTGTCAACACAGATCAAAGATCTACCAAAAGACGAAGAAGAACAAGAAAACTTATAACAGTGTTTATTTTTCAAAATTATCCTAAATCAAGGTCATTTGAAAGTCTACTGACTTGAGGCCGATTCTATGAATAGTGTGAGAAAACCTGTTAACGAAAAATAAAAACACCCGATTTCAGTTGTCCATGGTTCTCACTTCATTGGTGAAGGCCACTCCAAGTGTCTGTATTCAATGTCAATATTCCTGGACACGTACTTTACAGATGACACAGTCGATAGCGCTCCACGAAGCCGGTCCCTTTTTTCTATTGGCATTATAAATCATAACCCTTTCATCCAGATCGCCATCTTGGCTCAACCCCTTGACACCGCGCTGCCGGGGGAGGGCGCGGGGAGGCCCCCGATTGGTGGCGCGCCACTCGCGACCTACCCCGCTCTCAAATTATGCACCACTATGCACAGTGGAAACAAAGCTTTAGTTCGCCGCGCCATTTTACGCTGCGGATCGGGTACTTGCGCACGAGGCTTTATGTTTTATAAAATGACAATGTGTAGTAGTAATGACTCTTGTGGATGATACAATAAAAGGATGATGTTGTCATCCTTTTGCTCTGTTGAAAATTTGGAGACAAGAAGAAAAGTAACGGATTTCACCTCTTTTCACAAAATAATATATGGAATTAATTATCGCCTTCTTCGCCCTGGCGTCATCTAAACTCACAATTCGACTGTTGGGGTCAATTCTTCTCGTATTCAGGCTATAGGTTCTTTTATTCTGGAAAACGTCGCCCAATCCCTGCCTCTGCATCTGACCAACCCCAAAGGGTTATTCAGATATTAATTTAAAATCATTCCTTTCCTAAAAACATAATAATTTGCTTTGCACCACCCATGAATTTTTTGGTCTTCCTCCGGATTCATTTAAGGGAAATCGCCTTGTTAAAAACGTGATCGGATACTCTGCGTCCAATATATTCCTACCATCTAAATTTCTTTTCCTCCATTCCTTCCTCTATTCATTCCTTTCTTCTTGCTATTGATGCTTCCACGCTTCCACGAATGTGTGAACTTTATTATCAACATCGTTAAAAATAATAATTTTGAAAAATAAACACTGTTATAACTCTACGTGGTTCATTGCACTACTCGAGTTTAGAGAGAATCAGTATGCAACTCTTATCGCCAGGTGAAGTACAAACTATAAGTATAAACTAATATACAAATCTGGAAAACAGGTTAAGGTGTTAGTGTAATTCAAAACTAATCAGGTACTGACAGTAAGAGGAAGCCGAGTTATTGGTGAGAGGTGGAAATGGGCTTTTAATGGAAGAATTGAAAGGAGAGGGATAAGTTGGTGGCTCTGTTATATTGTTTAACAAGTGAATACCCGAATTCAAATTTCTTTTTATTTCTAATGTTTCAAAGTTATTAATTTTATAATCTGTACCCGGGTGAAGGGATGGAAAAGTTTAACAGTACACGAATGAAAAGAATGAACATTATCTACAGCGCGGTTCGCGAAGCCCAAATAGTTATTACTAATTTAACAACGACGATCTTCTTTTAATCTGATGCTAAGATTTCTAGAAGTTTGTCCAATATTGCACTAACCGCATGAAATGTGAACAGTTTTTTTCTTAATTATCTATTATTGACTTTGAATTAAAAAGTAACGCGCGTTTGGTTGGTATTACAACAACAAAATGTAAATATATTTATTTATTTATTTTATTTATTTATCTTAATAATTTAGTTCCACACATAATGTTGTGTGGGCTAATACATGATTTCACTTGGACATGTTGCATTCCATCTAATCATTTAAAAGTTTTTATAATATAATTTTTGCACTTCAGTTTAAACCTCCTTATATTCTCCATATTTTGAATTTCCTTTGGCAGGCTATCGAAGAATTTTATACCTTTATACATCATACAATATTGTGAGGTGTTTTTCTTTTTCTTTGGTAGTCTTATGTTGTCGCTTCCTCTTGTATTGTAGGAATGAAAATCCTTATTCATCTTCATCCTGTCATCAAAGTATTTGGGTACTAATCCATGTTTAATTTTAAATATTTGGACCATTACATTATATATTATTCTTTGATTTACAGTTTCCAGTCCTATCGGAGAAACTTCCATAAATCTCAATATTAAATTAAAAGAAGTAGATATTATTATAACCTAACGGTTTATAAATAAAAACACATAATTTTCTTTTTAAAAAAAATTAAATAAAATATAATGAAAATTTTATTCTTAGTATTTTTAGTGGAAATATTTTTGTCCGTAGCATAGTTTTTTGGTAGAATTAGAGAATTGTGTTTTTAAATTTGTTATAAATATAAATTATTTTACAAACATAGTTATTCCAGAGTATGCATGATAGGGAGATTATTCCACATACACCATATTCTCCTGAATTATTCGTCACAATTCAACTTTTTTTTGGAAATGAAACTGGGAAGGAAATATTTAAAACAAAACCACGCAGACTATTTTATGATCTAATGGTTTTATAGTTTAATTCTTAAGCTAGTTTAGTCTTGATATACAAAATCAAACAGCTATTAAACGCATATATTAATAAAATATGAAACATTATTTTGAGGTCCAATTGTATATGCAATATAATCCTTCGAAAATTCAGTGGTATTTGAGACTTCCACAAACTAAACTGGCAGGAATGCAAAATATTTTATACTATAAAGGTATCAAATTGTTCAAAGGATTTCGTAGTAGGCAACTAGTCTCACTACTTTTCATAGGTTAAGTGCACAATATTGTGATGAAATGGTAAAAGAGATTACGTACAGAATCCTTCGTAATGAGACAATAGCATTGAAATATTGAAATAGAGTCTTCCACCACATTCTATACTACCGCACTCTGGAATCAGCTACATCATTCGAGGAACACCTGGAAATGCCTAGAAGCAACGAGAACCCTCTCCTTAACACTAGAAAAATCTAGGAGGTTTGATTAACCGGTTTTTGGATGTAAAGAGTTATCGTGTTTGACAGGTTGATGCGAAGTCGACCACGAGCCGCGAGACGCGGCCAGCGTGGCCAGTCGTAAGGTAAACGAATACTCGAGCGAGGTACCTAATTTGCGAAACAAATCAGAGCGATTGTTACGTGCGAGAATCGGATGGATTGTTCTAGTGAATGTTAAATACGTATTACCCAGAAATAATAAAGTGTTTATTTACGAGTGATATCTGATATAATAAAGAAATGGTATTAAGTTTGCTTCATTTTGTGATTTTGTACATTGAATAGTTAATTAATAAATCGCTTATTAATTTCCAGCGTTTTCATTCGTTCCTCGCTGCCACAATACGTGACAATATGTGAAATATAAGTTTAGTATATGACCATGATATGTACCTTATGTTTTTTATGTAGGTACTAAATACGATTTTTTTTCAACTTAACTACAAACAAATATTTTCATATTTTCCACCTCTATCAAAAAACTAGAAAATTAAGGACAATTAGCTTAACGACTTCTTCACCTCCCAACCACCAGTTTTCCAGTTGGACTTTGACGTTGGAATTCGAATTTTGACTTTATAAAAAACTCTGTAAACCCAATACATAAAACAACAAATTGTATTCATGCACAACATTCAGTCTGCTTTGACAACTTCACGTGATTGAAATATTCTAGGACCCTGCAGCGAGCCTCAAAGGTTCTGCACTCACACGACTACGTGGGCACTTCTCCTATTTTCCTCTTGCATATGTCGCTTTTGATTTCCCTGGCTGCAAAGCACTATTTGCGTCCTTGTTTAATTCAAGTGGCGGTGTTGCCTCAAGAGGGAGGCACGTAGTTTTCTCGGTTCTCAAAAATAGCGAGTAAAAAATATGGTACAGGAAATCACACCAAGCTGTAGTTTTTTTTTAAATCCTTTATATCAAGTTCATTATTAGTTATTAGAGTTAAGGAACACTTAAGGTGTTTAAATAGTAATAATTATTCCGAATTTGCTAACCATATTTTGGCTATGGATCATTCTTTTGATATTAATAAGGGTTTACAAATTTTACATACAAATTATACAGAATAATTTGATAAATTAGAAATTTTGGAAATAAGAAAGAGTGTAAATAGTAAATTGAATATTATACATAATCAGGTCCTTTTTGCAAATAGTTATCTTTTAAATTTATTTTCATGTTAATGGTACTTTATATTATCATTTTCCATATATAACTTTTTAATATTTTGATCTATACTTCGATTTTTAAATATTATTTTTGTTATCCTGACGAAGAAGCCATTGGCTTCGAAACATGTTGAATTTTTTCAATAAATAAGTGGTTTTAACAAAGTTAATTTCTATCAATTATAATTATGTTACCACAAAATAAATTTGCTACATTTGAAGAACAAGTTCACTTCCTTTATATCTTGTAGAAAAATCTTAAATGTGAAAATTAACTCTCCTCCCGTCGTCCAATCGAGCCGAAATTTTGCACATCGATGTCGATGACAATGCATTAGTCACACATACACACACGCACACAAAAAATTCAAATTTATCACAGATGTTCGGGCGAGTATCTACATTCTGGTAATTTTTTACAATAATTTCACTCATGAACACTTTAGAATGTATCTCTTTATTTAAAATTGCTACAAAACAAGTTGTTATTCAGTAAAATTATTAGGTTGTGAATTAAAAAAAAAATTGTAAAAGTGTGACCACAGAAGGGATAAACTATGTAAAAGGACATAGATACAACAAAGTGTTGGAGTGGATTTAATTTGTAATAAGAGTGTATTAAAAAATACATCATGTTATAAAATATAATAAAAATCAGCAAACTTAAAATTACGTACCTACCTATCTTTATTTTATTATTTACAAATTATTTGAAATCTAAAAAATTGAATGTTTTAAAACAAGAGAAAGCATGTGTTGAGATCGGTAGCATCGTTTCGCTTTTGTTTTGAGTTTGAAAGCGTGTTTTGTTGAATCTGTGCTGTTTTTCTAAAATATCGATAAAACGATGTAATTTTATTTTAAAAGTAAACTACGATCACCCAGTTTTGGAGTTTTTTTTTTATTTTTTGCTTCAAGTGTTGCTTCAAGGAGATTTTCCATACCGCAGAGTTTTTATACACTATGAATGTCCTGAATGTCGTAAAATGTTTTTAATATCACAAGACTATCTATCATGATCAAAGATGACTAATTATTGATGATCTGTATGTTAAATAGTAAATGAGGAAAAATTTCAAGATTGCTGGAAAAATTTTATTTTTATATTCAATAAATCCATATTTACACCGGTTTAATATTGGTACATTATCATAAAACATTTTTGAACAATTTTTAATTCCTGGTTGTTTAACTTGCACGTCCTAGGACACGTTCCTTAGTATCTAGGCATAATTTTTATTGCAACCTTAATTTAAGCATGGTATATGAAATTTATAATTTAAGATAAAGAAATGTAATTAATATATAATGAGATAGAAAAAATCTACTAAATTCCTTTGTAAAAAATTACATCCCTTCAGAAAATGGCGGCAAAATCACAGAAGTACATAAATTTAAAAAAAGCCACTAAGGTATAATGAAAACGAAAGTCCTTGTTTCAAATCCCTGTGGAACATTTGCATGAAAACACGTCGCAATATTTTAGGAGAAATTAAAGTGTTTTCTGATCGTCACGCTTTTGGGGATGTTTTTTTGTCTTTTTGTACAGAGTGCGTATTTAGCAAAACGACACACGAAAAGCTTTTAAGAATCAGCACTTGTCTTTGTCATTGGGAATTTTTTACCCCTTGCGCAACCCCCTCGAAGCCTTTTTAAAAAGCGGGATTATACATCACACTGAAATATAGAGGGAGCGCATGATACTTCCGGTTCCTGCAAAGGCAGCTTTCGGCAGCCCGAACTTTACGATCGGAGACACAGGGCGTCCGCTTTGACAGCTGTTTGTACGTATGTGTATATTTGACTTTACAAATGAAAAAAATAATTATAGAGCATGTGTGTATGTCTTAAAAAACTATGATTATTGATATTCTTAAACTTATGTGTAGGTATGTATACAAAATCGCCTTATATAATAATTGTTATAAACCTATAATAGAATATAGCAAAAAAAGGTTAAAATAAACATTAAAAATAATAAGCAAATCATAACATACGAAAAATAGAAGTGTCCAGGAACATAGAGGTGAAATGTAAAAACAATATTAAAAAATATTTTTAATGAAAATCTATTGTACACAACAGTTATTATTTAATGTCTATCTACCTACTACAGTACTTATAATTCCATGAGCAATCAATCAATTTAAACGATTACGATAATATCTTTAGCATAATATTATATTAGGTCCTTACATATGAAATTGATGTTTTGCCGTACTGGCAAATTTGATCTCAAATATCTTCTCTTTGGTTAGGAATTCCAAATCCAAATTTATACAGCTATTTACTCATGTATTTGTGTTTTGAAAATTATAATTCATTTGTTTTTTCCTCAATTGTTTTTTTCTTTGCGTCACTCAGTTTACAAAATGAAAAACTTGAAATATCGCGTTATTTACGAGTACGAGTTCCACCGTGGCACCAGTGCTGCAGAAACGGCTCGAAGGATTAATGATGTGTATGGAGACGGTGCCGCAAAAGAAAACACAGTGCGTTTTTGGTTCCAACGTTTTCGTTCTGGAAATTTCGACCTGCAGAACAAGCCCCTTGGACGGCCGGAGACCAAAGTTGATAATGAAGAATTGAAGGCTATTGTGGAAGCGGATCCATCGCAAACCACATCCGAGTTAGCTGCAGGCTGCGGTGTTAGTGATTAAACTGTTTTAATCCACTTGAAGCAAATTGGTAAGGTGAAAAAGCTTGAAAGGTGGGTACCTCACGAAGGAGGTGAAAGCAAATCAACAAACGCGCGTTGACGTCGCTGCGGGTTTGCATTACCTCCAACCAGCACAATTGAAGGGATTTTAAATCTTAATCTGGCCATATATTTACGGCATATGTCTTTGTCAGAACTGCAAAACATGAGGACAAGATAGCTGCTTAAACAACCGTCTGGTTAAATCGCTCTAGGCCACTGCTGCGTTCAATGATAACGCTAGACCACACACTGCACAACAGACGGCTATCAAATTAGAGGAGCTTCAATTGGAATGTCTAAGACATCCACCGTACTCTCCGGACCTTGCCCCAACAGATTACCATTTTTTTCGAATTTGGATAACTTCTTGCAAAGGAAAAAATTCAACTCCGATGGGGCAGTCCAAACCGCCTTCAAAGATTTTATTGATTCCCGTCCGAATGGTTTTTTTAGTAAAGGATCGATGAACTACCTATGAGATGGCAAAAGTGCATAGATAGCAATGGTACATACTTTGATTAAATAAATATATTATAATAAAAAAAAAATCGGCTTTAT
>JADDOH010008199.1:0-32878 GCA_016648135.1 Agrypnia vestita
GATCAGCAAAGGATCGAGATCGCTTAGAAACGGACGGTGTGTAGAGACTCGATTGTCAAGACTGCGATAAAGTATACGTGGGGCAAACGGCGCGTACCATTTCCAAAAGGGTCAACGAGCACAAACGGGCATGCAAACTCGGTCATCCAGAAAAATCAGCACTGGCTGAGCATTTTCTGGATACCGGCCATCATTTTTGCATTCGAACCGAAAATCCTTGGAAAGCCTAAGAGTCACCATGCGCGTCTTATCAAGGAAGCACTAGAAATCTACAAGCATCCGATAAACATTAATAGAGATGTTGGTCTCAAATTAAAAACATCTTGGTATCCGGCGCTTCAAAGTCATTCTCGTCGCAGACTCCGCAGAGATAGTGATCAGACAACAGATGAATCATACATACAACACAATACAAACACATCATGACTTCGGCACGGTATTGCAAGCTGATACTTAACCACAACACCAACATTCAAGACAACACATCAGCCCTGATGATGGACCCTGCAATGGGATCCGAAACGTCGGCCCGAAAGGTCGTAACAACACGGCATAATACCCCAGTAAACACAAACTTGAAGAGCCTTAAGAATAAGTTTCCAAATTTTAAGTCCGATTGGTCAAACTGTACAGATTTGCATCGAAAATATATCAAGGGAGGGAAAGGGTTATAAGAATATGGGGAAAATGTCGCATATGTTACGCGTCGAGTCTTTAAGAATAATATTCCAAATTTTGAGCCCGAGCAAATGGTGGTGGTCAAATGGTACAGATTTGCTTCGAAAATATATCAGCGGGGGGGAAGGGTTGAAAGAATAGATGGGAAATGTCGCATATGTTACCCGTCGAGACCTTAAGAATAAGTTTCCAAATTTTGAGTCCGATCAGTTAAACAGTACAGATTTGCATCGAAAATATGTCAGGGGGAGGGGGAGGGGGATGAGAATAAGGGGGAAGTGTTGCCTATATTACCTGCCGGGTCCTAAAGAATAAGTTTCCAAATTTTGAGTCCGATCGATCAAACGGTACAGATTTGCATCGAAAATATGTCAGGGGGAGGGGAAGGGGTATGAGAATAGGGGGAAATGTTGCCTGTGTTACCCGCTGGGTCCTAAAGCATAAGTATGCAAAATTTGAATCGAATCGGACAAACAGTGTGGATTTGTATAGAGAACAGACAGACAGACATTGAGTTTTATAGGTATAGATTAAATTAGTAATCCTCGGTGACTGAATTGAAAACATTATTTTATTTTTTTGGATATTGCTGCTTTTGCTCTTATACCCCACATATGTTAAAAGTAATTCTGGACATCAGTAGACCAGACATTGACTAAGCAGTTCTGTATGAATTCGTATGCATTTTCCTTTGTTTCTCAGTGGAATGCGGTGACTTTGGGCAGACTCTCTCGTGGACTGTGATGCTGGGCACCGGCACTCCCTCAACATTACTGCTGCGCCGTCTGGCCCCCAGCACGACCCTAGCCCTCGTCATAACTGGTTCGGGGTTGGCTGCTCCCGCCCTGCACGCCGCCCTGACGGCCCTCGCGGGTCTAGCGATACCGATGGCGCAAGCTCACACACAGGCGCTGCGGCCAGAACTGGCACGTCTGGAGACAGCCATGAAGAAGGTTGTGTTATTTTATTTTGCAGTTGATTTATTTACCAGGTGTTCAAGAAAACCTCATTTACTGCAAATTTGATTTGCTCTAAAGTCAGACAAAATTATACTATTTCCTGCTGGTGGCTTATTAAACATTTGCCCTCGTCTTCTGCACCTATGTGTTGGCTATGGTGTGGAGAGTTTGTCTCCTCATACTCACTCCATTCCATCGTAAATAAGTTATGACGACAAAATTTGTTGCAGCATTCTTTCTTTCATGCAAGCAGCAATTTTCTGCGTAGTTAAGCTAGATAAACTGTCCGAGTACTCGGACAAAAGTAATAAGAGATTGTTAAGAAGAGTACACAAAGGAAATTTTAATACAAACCCAAATGTGGAATGAAGTGCTAATATGGAAATTGATGTGATGAAATTAAAATGTCAAGCTTTGTTCAAACATTATTCCTCCAATATTTTACATAAAAGTAGTTTGTATAGCTTAACTATGCAAAAAATTGATGCTTGTAAGAAAGTAGTAGCTTGTTGGTGTAGTGGTTATGTGATCCAGTGGTCGGTGGTTCTAGATCCTTTCCAGGGCACCAGTAAGTTAGTCCTATTTTCGAGCACAAACATTTAGCTTAATTTTAAAATAGTAAGAATATTGATGCGACATATATTCGATGTTGGCGTGTATCAGTGTTTTTATGATAAAAATAAGAATGCCGAAAAGAATCATGTCATCGCAACTTATTTATTCAAAGTTTGTCTCAACACATTTAAATCAATTTTCTCAATCTAGTCTTTAAAATTCAAAGCAAACAAACAATTTTATTTTGTCCGTCAATAGATTTTAACTCTTTTTCCTTATTGAGCCATTAAAAAATATTGAACAAACAATATCATCTTATTTTTAACAGTTAAAAATTCACGCATCATATTTTACTGTTTGATATTTTTATCCTGTAATGGTATATTTTTTCCAACTACACCATTGTAGATTAATTTGAATTAATCCAATTGTTTATTTAATTTAAAAAATTTTGCTTTGCAACAAATTAATTACAGGCTAATTGAATTAATCGTTATATGAGATTTTATGTATTACAGTATCATGCTTAGGCTAGGAGTGACGAAAATATTTATCACTGTTAATTGGAGCGAATATGTAGGTTCTAGATGCCCTGAAAAAGCACAAGGGCCAGCCTGACTCTCCGCAGCGCAAACTCCAGTCCCACTGGGAGGCTCTCAAGAAGAAAACCGGCGACATCACTCGACCATCGTCTACGGGCATTAGCTGGATGGGCGCAGAAGCGGCGCTTTGCCCGCTCAGGCTCGCACTGAGGACTGCGTACCAGTTGCAGTGCGATGGCTTCTCACCCTCGACAGGCGATTCCTCGGCAGCATTTGATGCCGTGCACTCGAGACTGGGACCACTGTACGATTTCTTAAGAGTCAAGGCGATGAAGAATTTTACAATTGGATCATATCCTTTTAATCATCTTAATCGAGTACCCTCGCAAAAAATATTACAAATTGCGATTTTTCAATTTAGAGGCACAATTTATCAGGGCAGCGGAATTGTTATTATAGAAATCAATTTAATATTATCGATTAGTTAAAATGTTATATTTTAATTAATCAATAATGCTTGTCATGGGTCTGGGGCAAGAGTGAATCACCTGTAGTCAGCTGCTCTCGTAGTTCAACGAACACTGACATCTCATATTGGGGGTTCGATTCCCAGTGAGGTCACAATGTAAGTTTCTCAAGCCTGGGTGAACGGTACTCTTCAAACCTCTGTGAACTGATTCCGTCTAACTGACACTGGACCGCTCATGTCACAAGCCTTCCTCTGAACACCAAGTATTGCCTGGTTGAGAAAGTTACGGTTCAATGATGTGATGGAGCTTAGTGGGCATATTTATATGTTGTATGTACATAGTTATCACAATTTGTGTATTTTGATATTTTATTGTTTTCGAACATCAACAATGTTGTCCTTAACGAGAGCTACCTCCCCCGTGATGAGTAAGTTTGTGGAAGACTTCCCGGGCCTCGTGCACTTCCTGTACGTGGACAGGTCCAACCATCGTTTGACGGCGCCCTCGCTGCTGGATTGTAGCCACATGCTGTCGAGAAAAAAGGTTATTTACTGCCGATTATCAATACCTTTCCCCATCACTCTCATGCTTATAGATATTTACATTTTGTTTGTTTGTTTCGGAACTCTTCTGTTGAGATTTCTAATCCATATTTGAATTTTATGTCGATTTTGGGTAGAATAGAATAGAGAACATATATTTGTAGAAATTCTAAAAACATAATTTGGGCCCGACTACAGCCTACTTACTTGAGTGAGCTTTTTTGATGTAGATCTGGCAGATGGTGGACCGCGGCAGTGCCAACGTGCGCGCGGGCCACACGGCCAGTATGTGGAAGGACAGCGCACTACACTACGCCCATCTGCTCTGGTGGGAGGACGCGGGCGGGGCGCCCCTCAAGCCGCGGCCCCTGCCGGCTGCCGCGCTGCCCAGCAACAGTCACACACCCATTCAGTACTACAAGTGAGATGGATATCTGTATATAACAATATTTCCGAATTATCCTCTGTGAAACATTGGACTAACTTTAAATTAACTTAATCAGAATATTAAAAATTCCTTATCCTTAATACAAGTTAATTAAAATGATCACAACCTTGCAGAAATTTCAACAAAAAATTTTCTCTAAGATTTTAACCGTTTTATTTTATTTGCTTCAGAATTTAGGCTGAAATCCTATAAAAATATTGTGGATTAGCTCTGTTACACCTCATACAATTTGGATTGCAGCATGCATATGACTCAATACGAAGCCTACCTGTGCCATTTGAGATATTATTGTTTCCATTTATTTTTGTTTGGACTGAAAAAGCCCTGTTTGGTGAAGTCATAAATTAAACACAGCTTTCAAAGTAAAGAATTTAAAAAAAATTGTAAATAACTCATCGCCCCCTAAAAAATTTAATACTACAGCATACTTTATTCCAGTGAATTTAGATAAACATCAAAATTATGTCTCTTTTTTATTAAAACAAGTCCTATTCTCATAACACGGTTGTGTTATGAGAAAAGGACTAACTTGATGTTGTCCCAGGGCTCGAACCACCGACCATCAGATCACTAGACGAGTGTCATGACCATTACACCAACAAGCTATTCATCTCAACACCTTTTAAAAGTTGACATGCTCGTATATTACAATACATATATCCTTTCACATCTCTAGATAAATAAATTCTTTTGGAATTCAGTAACAAAACAAACATTTGTGTACCTACCTTCACAATGCTACAATATCTTCTTAACTTGTTGTGGGCCGTAAATTTTCGGAATTTTTTGTGATTTTTCTTTTTACGAAAAAACCATGAAAACATGCGTATATTAAAAAAAAAAACACACACATTCATATTATTTTATCGTAAGTGTCGAAATGCAATGATTTTTTTATGATTTAAGTAAAAAAAATAATCTTTTTTTGAATTTCCATAATGTTGCCAGCGCAACATTTTCTGAAAAATAATAATAATTTTTTTATTTGTTTATTAGAGACAACACTACTATTAATAATAATAATCTTCTTCTGTGTGATATATTTTGTTGCACGGCACGGCACACGACGGGACATCGCACTCATAACACATAAATATGATACACTTTCACACACACACATATTTCAAATAAACGCAACAAAATTGCGTGTATTTTTGTTAATAAATCACTATTAGTATTCAATTGAATCATAAACCAACAAAAACTGACAAATATCGCAAAACATATCGTATATATTTGTATATACGTGTACAAATAAATTGAAAATCGAAAAAAATTAATCGTATTTCCCGCGCACATTGCGCGTGACCTTGACGATGGAATATTTGAATTTTGATTGCACAACACGCGATCGGAGCGCCATCTATGTCAATTCTATACGATTTTGACGGCAGAAAAACTTCTGTTTTGATTGTTGATTTAAAATATAATCCGTGATGTTTTTGAGTTGAAAATGGAACGACAGGTCACAACAGGATTTCTCTATTGGGAAAAATTACGTTTTTCAAATTCGATACGCGGCCGTCGATAAATAAATTATTTTGTGCCTGTCGGATATATCGGACGCGGCCCAGGGGGGGTTAAAATTAAAAAATAAATATCATCAAATTTCATTTGTTCCTTGCTTCCCGACTATACTGTACTTCTAATTAATTTTACCTACTCACTTAATTTTTGTTGTTGATTTTGTATTTAAAAAGTTACTATAGTTGTGGAAAATTAGGGTGAATGGATATGAAAGGTCTGTGCAGATTCTTTACAGATGGTGCCATCGTCACTAGATGTCACCATACATTTGATAGCATATTGAAACTACTATTATGGCATTTAAGAGACATGATTCTACCTTCAGAAGTACTGTTACTGTTTCAAAAATTGCTAAATCTTTGCAATTAAAATTGCGTTACCTTTCAGCAAGCTGACCGAAGCTTATTTCCCCGGCTCGGGCACCGCCTCCTCGAGAGGGGTTAGGTGCCTGGAACTGTACGCAGTCCACTTGGGACTGCTGCCGGCTGGCACGGCCTTGGCACACGCCAGACGGCTGGCGGCCACCGTGTGCGACCTGTGGGCACCGACTCGCGCAGCAGGACTGCTCTGAAGACTGAAGCTGTCGCAGCTAGTGTTTTCTACAATAAGATTTCAACTAAATAGTTTTGTATCATTTATAAATATCAATTTGTTTCAAGGGTTTGTGACCATCATTTTGACATGCTTAATAGCCAAGACAATTCAGAAGATAATCTTCGCTTGATATCTCGTACAAAATTGTTGTTTTTTCTGTTTACCAGTTTTTTCTCCCACCACATTTTCCTCTTCAAATATCTAAATTTTATTTCAAATTCAGATGTGTTTTGATTTGTTAAAACACTTTTTCCTCGGTTTCTACAAATAGTATTAACCGTAATAATGTTCTTATGTTTTATACTCACACCTGCCCAATGTTACACATTATTACCTTAAAGCTTCTAAAAAAACATTCTAAGTTCAAATTTATATAATTTCGAGCGAAGATTATCCACTTTACAGTTTTCTAATCCAATTGAACATTCGAAAATAATTATGTAACTTCTAATTTGTATTATAAAAGATTTATTTAATATTATTTTATAAAAAAAGGGATAGGCATTATAAAATTCATAATCCCTTTTTACTATTAAAAACTTAAGTCCGTGTGTTTTTAACTAGTTCTGTTAACTGTTAGGGTACGCGCGCACTAATAGCGGCATAATGTCGCACCGCAGCGTTGTAACAAAGGGTTTTGAATCGTAGTGCGCGCACCTGGCTACAAAAAAACGCAGCACGAAAAATCTGTGAAGTGTTACAATTTTCTTGCGGCGCGGTGGTCAGCGGCAAAAAAACACTTATTTTTGGCACTGCGGTCAGCGGCAAAAAACGCATCTTTTTCGGCGCCCACTACGCGCTGTTTCGCTGTACCATATAATATTTTATGTAAAAGAACAATGGCTACAAGCAATAATTATGCTGATCTGGATGAAGATTTTAATATTGAAATGCTAATTACGGAAGTTGAGAGAAGACCACCATTGTATGATATTACTTCAAAAGAATATAGTGATAGAAACATTAAACATTTCTGAATGGAGTATTTTTATATGTGATAGAAGGTCCAAGTAGTTTTAAAAGTTCATAAAAACATTCTTTATTCATTAGTTAATATTGAAAAAAAATTTCGGGGTAATCGTTAAGTTCATCAAATATTTTAAAGACCTGCCCGTTGTTCAAATGATCAGCGGCAGTATGCCGTAGTGCGCGCGCCTGCTGTTTTCGCCGCGCGTCATAATGTCGCAGTGCACGCGCCTGCTGTTTTCGCCGCGCGGCAAAATGTCGCAGGTTTTTTCGCCGCACGGCAAAATGTCGCAGGTTTTTTCGCCGCGCGGCGAAAAAACGCTAGTGCACGCGTACCCTTAGACTTTATTAATAAATCTATCTGAAGTTCATGAGTTCGTTCAAGTATGCACTTATTTGACTTTTTTCTACACATGGTAACATTTGTGTAATGAAAAAAAAAATTGATAGCTACAGTTCTGAAATGGAATGATTTGAATCTGTACCTATTTCCTAATTCACAGAGTTGCCTAATTCACTACTGGTACTTACTGCTAGTGAAGTAGGTACTTTCTAAGTATTTGTAACAAAATTACATCCAACTTGCTAATATGGAATTTATAATACATAATTCAATTGAAACTTATGAGTGCTCAAACTAAGATCTAGTTTCTAGTTCGGTATTTTACTTTCAAACAAGATTTGAAATTGTTTGTTTGTTGACACTAAATTAGCTATGCAAGTGCCAAACTTTTCACTTTTCTGTACTTTTGATGTTTTTGACAATATTTTTCTACTAATGTTGTTTATTTAATATTCACATTATTATTGGCTCTAAGAACCTGAGGTCTTCCAGGTCATTCTATCTTGAGCTGTGGTTTCTTAACAAGGTATTTATAGCACCACTGCATCCCCTCCATCATTATTTGCCCATATCATTCTTGAATGTCCCAGGGACCGAGATCACATTATCGTTTTTTTATAGACATTATGGAGTTGTAACATCTGACAGTGTGTCCTGACCATCTCGACTTCCATATTGCTGAGATATTTGATATTTGGAAGGTCTCCACAAGCTCAGTGTTTGTGTGGATGCGCCATTACTTTCCATTAATTGGCCCATGTACTTTATAGAGAATTTTGTTTTTGAATTCTTGGACAGCCTTTAATTGCTTCTGCACGAAGCGCAAAGTTCCACATCCAAACTAGTACTATTGGCTTAATGGTCACATAGTATTGACATTCCATTATTTATTAAATGTACAAAATATTAATATGTATCTTTTTTTTATTAAAAAGTTATTAAATATTCATTCCTTAAGTCATTCCTGTATCTAGTCTCTTGCTTGGCATCTATTTTAGAATTTTATCTGCCTAATTGGTAATTTATGAATAATGTAATACATATCTGAATCTATCTCATGTATTGTTTTATTATAATGATTTGATTTGGTTTGTTCTCAATATTATTTGTTCATAGTTTTAAGAGAATTTTTATGTTTTGAGTGTGAAATGTTTTAAAAATTTGTTGTTGGTCATATTCAACATTTTTTAATGTATTTAAGTTGATTGTTATTTTTATTTTTGCCATGAAATAAATTGTTGAAATATAGAAAAATAGTTTGTTACGTAGAGCGAAAGACGGGATAGTATCTGTGAAAAAATCTAATAATTTAACCTGTTCCAGGCCAGCGTCGTGTATACACTACGGAACGGATTAGGTAATTACCTACCTACAGTAAAGAAGCAATAGTGTCCCAATTTTCAAAATTTTCACAATAGAAACGGACTTGTTTGTTTTTAATTTAAGATTTTATTTACAAATTTCCTGAAGCATGGTACAAAAAAGGATATTGTAGTATTATATACTGAATGTCACAAAGCTAATTGCTTATACTTCAGGGTTATTCATTTTGAACGAAAGTGTGATTTGGATTTTCGGCATTCTTAATTCAGTTGCCGTTTTTATATATTTCAATTTTGGCATCCACTACTACAGTTATCATTTCTTTATCTCGTTATTTGTCTTCTTGGGGGAGGTTAATGCCATCCCTGTTTTATAGGCCAAATCTAATTGCTGAAAGCAATAGTGTTTTATGGAGTTTAGAAGAGAGTGTATTACTTTTAATTAGTTATGCTCCAGGCGTATCAGTCCCCGTAGTCCATTGGCTTCTCATATTGTCATGATCGTAGAACAATGACGGATGTGCAAAAAATTCCATATTTTTTTGGATTTTTGAATCGCTATACATATACCAGGATTTTCTCAATCCTGGATGGTTTTAAGATGCGTTTTACTACAGTAATTGTAGTATTAAAAATTAAAATATAATAAAACATTCTTTCTCATTTACAGACACACATTTTAACCATTTATGTACGAACATCTCAAATGTTGTTTTGCCATGAGGTTCCATTAATATTTTTTTATTTTCGCTAAAGCAAATTATTTTATAAAGTACCTCAATGATTGTCACTTATACAGAAAAAATGAAGTCACTTATCTCCTGTTGACATATTTTTTAAAGCGTTCTAATATTTTTACTCAAAAATTGAATGAAGAAGATTTCTCTAATATTTTGACAGTTAGCTTTGTGCCATTCTGCGAAGAATCCCTTCCGTTTTATTTTATTTGCAGACTAAAATTTGTATTTGTGTGTGTACTGGATGGAATTAATTTAGTTCTTGTTTTAAAGTACATACTTATTTTCATTTACAAATGTGATAATTAGTATATTCAACATTTGTCTAGCAGATATAATATACATACATAGTTTTAGAGGCCAAATCATGTAGATAATTGTATTGGTCTATTGATAACTGAGAGAAAATGTTCAGGGCTTCATTAAAGTATCGAACATTTGGAATTCTATCCATTTGTGTACATATATGCCTTGTTAATCCCTTCATAATCAGTTTACAAATTTGAAAGATTTTGATCTTGCCATTCTTGCTTTAATTTGTCATCTAATTTGGCCGTAAGTTTTGACACGTCAAATGTAATCTAGAAACATAAATAACTGCTTTACTATTTATTCCGAAAAGAACTCGTAAAATTACAAACATTTAGGGCCAGTTGTTTCAAGTTGGATTAAAGTAAGCGTTCTTTTAAAGCATAGATTTTTAAGTTCTCCACCAATCAGACGATCCGTTTTCGTAAAAATCTGTGCTTTAATCGAACACTTACTTTGATCGAACTTGAAACAACCGGGCCTTACTCAGTTTTAACTGCCGCAGGGAATACATATTATGATTTACCCAATGGACGAATGGAATATGTATCAACAATCAACAGACTGATATTTGACTTAGGCCCGGTTGTTTCAAGTTCGATCAAAGTAAGCGTTCTTTTAAAGCATAGATTTTTACGTTCTCCACCAATCAGACGATCCGTTTTCGTAAAAATCTATGCTTTGATCGACCGCTTACTTTGATCCAACTTGAAACAACCGGCTCTTACAAGCCTGATGTGTCGAAATAAATATCACGCCATATCTTGGCGGCTAATGGTGATGCTCAAAGTTCTTAGGCTTTGCCTACAAAGAAATTGACAAAAGTGGAAGGAGTCTTCAAACAATCTCACAGAAACATAATCCCTGATAAGAGATTGTCCCTAGACAAAAAATCTCATGCTTGTGTATATCCCTTTAGGACTATGTGAATCTGACTCCTTCGATTTCAGTTTGTTTTCTGCTAATTTACTCCCTACCCTAAGAAGACATTTATGAGTCACCTTTGATACACATAATACCACATTCACATGATTTATGTTATTTGTTGTTGGTATAACTTTGGTCAACATGGGTGAAGAACACGAGTGCCATAAGCAATAAATGTACACATAATATTTTTAAGTTGTAATTTCTATTTTGTTTGTGTGTTTGTATTTGTTATATTATTTTTTAAATAAATATACACATATTATCTGATTATTTTTCTATACCAATGAATTTTACACCCTTGAAAGTAGATAAGCCGAACGGGACATTTGTCGGAATGATCCATCCTTCACAGGATGGACGATCCGAAACCTAGTTTACATCTTCACAACTGAAGGCTGTGATCCAGTTTTGGAAGCCCTGGTTATGTCTGAACATAATTATGAAAATTGAGAATCCTTTGCATCCTAAAATATCACATTTTTACCTACGGGAAAGCCCACTGCCCCGAAGCCCATTAGAAAGGAAATGCAAAGCCATACTAAGCGATAGAGATGTGCAGGAGTTCCTGATCATAAAATAATTCAGTTTTCTTATTACGAGTCCCGGATACTCATGCCTATCCAGATAATTGCTAACCAAGGCAATAGTTCTATGGTTTTGCATAAAAAATGATGCTGAGCTAAGGACTTTAAATGTTAGGTGTTTGAGCTTTTTAAGGAGTGGTATATAACAGTCTTCGCTACAGGAATGTACACTGCACAACTCTCCACAGTGTGAGGCAGACTGCCAGCAGAGTTCGGACGCCGACCAAAAGAAATAAAGATTGAGCAGTTTGTGCCTTACAACAGTGTACAAGTATGACACAAAGCTAGTATTACTATACATATGTGTATTATACATTAGCAGGAAGCAGAAATCTTTCATTAGGTAATGGCCGCTTGGTGGTCATGGAAACACAAACCAGTGTTCGCTGATTTGCTAGTAATATAATAATGAATAGTCATATAATAATGAATGGAATCGCAATGAATAGTGATGTCCACGGGGTATCTTATATCCTAAATCTGTTAGACTGAGGATTAAAAAATTATTAGGTGTAATATATAAAAACGTTGTTACGGGTATTTTAAATCTTCATAGATATCAACAAGAAAGGAATATATTTCAGTTTCTAGGAATTTCTTCATTCAGTTCCAAAATTTTCTAATTCATGGAGGGGAGAGGTTGTTTCGGTTTCCAAACTTTTTTTCATTCGACCACCGAAAATATTTCGACCATTTTATGCACATCAAAACCTCCATCAATTATTTATTTTTATCTAAATCAACTTCACGAAAATATCGGCCAAAAGTTTCACATATTAAAAAAGTCACACTTCGATTTAAAATTTGAAGTGTTTGGTTTGTGGTGTGCTGCTTGAAATATGTGCTTTGCAATTTTAGGTGTATGCTTAGAGTATATTAGATTGTATATCGTCGCTGTATATATAATTAATCCTATGTGACGTTTTAGTACTTTCTGAGATAAACGAATAAAACTGTTTTAAAAAATAATTGCATAGACTAGATTTATAAAAAATATTTAAATAATTACTAGGCAGACTTTCCAGATGAACGGCAATGTTTTTTTAGTAGGTATATCTCCATTATTTAAATGAAAAATTGACAAATTGATTCATTCATCTCAGAGTGTACTATTATAAACAGCACAATTTATTATACGACGATATACTCTAAGGTGTGTGCAGCAGTTCATTTACAAATGTGTTAAGTGAGCACTTCAGTATAATGTGGTACTACATTGTAGTACTTAGTACAGAGCGGACCCCATCACTAGTAAACAATGCATAATAGCAAAAGGAAAACTATAAATGAAGACTACAACACGCACACGTTCACTAGTTTGAAGACTACAAAGTGTGTGCTACATTTGTAGTAGGTACAGCTGCCGGCAAACTTCTTGAATACTTTGACGTAGTGGGGGAATGCGCAGAAGACAAAATTTGCGTCTCTTTGGTGGAATGGTACATGCGCAAACTTCCCCCCCACTACGCCGTAAAATTTCAAGATGTTTGCCGGGTACTGTACCGCAACATTACACACTTCATCTACTTCAATAAACTACATGAAGTGAAGTAATTGTAGTACTACAAAATTGTATCTGCTACAATGACCAACAAGAAGTGCTACTTGAAAAGTGTGCTGCTACAAAATTTTCAATCCATGAGGGAGGGGAGGGGGTTTCAATTTCCAGGCATTTCATCACTCGGTCCCAAAATTTTCTAAAGCATGGGGGGGTGTTCAGATTCCAAAGATTTCAACATTCTATCCAAAAATTTCAAAACCGGGGGGGTGGGTTTCACTTTCCAAACTTTTCCTCATTTAGCTAAATCAACTTCCCAAAAAATAAAATCTTACGGGGGGGGGGAGGATTTCAAATAAATGTTTTAGCTACGTCAACTTGCATACAAATCGGCCAAAAAATTTCACAAAATTGAAGTGTGTGTAATTTGATTTTGTATTTTGAAATATTAACTTTGTGGTGTGCAATTTGAAGTGTAAAATGCAGTAAAATGTTATCTAAGTGTGTAGTTTGTAGAGTGCAGAAACGTGTGAGGTGTGCGCTTCACTATAATGTACAATGAAGTGCTACATTGTAGTACTTATAGTACAGAGCGGACCCATCACTAGTGCATAAAACAAAAATATCGGTGGAGTCAAAAGTCAAAGGTTATGTCAAATTTTTCTTCTAAAATGCCTTTAATTATTTAGCTCGTAACAGTGTCTTGTGACACGCGTATTAATGAAAATCTTATTGTAAACTGACCCAAACAAAACTGAAAAGCATATGCAAAGTATATGGGGATAATGCAGTGACCGTGCCTCTGCGTTTTCGGTAGCTTATTAAAGAGGTTTCGTAACGCAGATTTCAATAAGAATGTACCGTTGTTTGTTGCGGATGAAAACTTTACTTTGCTAAAAACTTTTTGGTGGTAATCGAAAGAGATCCAAAATTAATCAACACGGGAAATGGAGGTGATGTAGATGAATTGTGGAAAATAAAGGCAAAGGTAGCAATATCCAAAAAATAAATGTTTTGAATATAGTTACCGAGGATTACTGATTTAAAATGTACTGAATTCTAGGTTTTATGTATTTATCCCACTCAAAATTATGTTTCCTATAAATTTATAAGCTATGTTTCATATAAAATCTCGAATTCAATACATTATAAATTATTAATCCTCTATGACTGCATCAATTTTTTTTTGGTATTGCTACCTTTGCATTTGTACCTAGTTACCCCACATTTCATCTGGAAAAACTGTCCCATCGAATATCGAATATGAAAATGGACGAACTCCATATTACGGATAAGCGCAGAAGAGCTTTTGTGACAAACTCCCAAATAAACAGGGAAATCTGACCTAAGAAATTACATATTCCTTGGATCCTGTGTCTTCAGACCTTAATTTGTTTCGTTGTTTACAAAATGAGTTTAAAGTTCTTTGAAAAAAAGTACTCATCATGGTATGAAGAAATTCCATACATTTCTTTACAGTACTTTTTCAAATCAAGACCTTGAAATTTCACAAAAATGGCATTGAAAAGCCACTGGAAAGACCTAAACGAAGTAAAAAATAATGGAGAATGATTATTTGACTAATAAATTTTTATTATGATAATTAGTATTTTATTTTGCTCATTCTCGGTAACGTGATTTATGACTCAACTAATATTTATAGTATGTTCATATGTTAGGTATATATTATTGTAGATAAGATACGTTATCGTCAGCTGACATACTTCCCTGGTCATATGCTGTTCATTATACTTACGGAAATATTGACAAACAAACCTGTTCTGAGTGATAAGAAATATGATCTCTCCGGAATTGTTCATCTGAATCTTTCGGTTTATCAAGTTAGCTATGGATCTGCATAAATATTTTTAGATTCTACGCAACATCTAGATATGTTATTAATTACCTAAAGGTAAGGTCTAGGTGTATACATGTAATAATTATTCCAAATGAGACTTCTAACCTCCAAAAATGTATTTTGATTTAAAAATCTTGATCTATGAAAAAATGGTAGCATTTATAGCAGCCATTGTTCGTTTTTTTCTTAAATGAATTGAATGAAGAAATATTAATTTGTTTCACTAACTCCTCAGAGCCATAGTCTTCCTCCAAGAGAAAAGATTACAATTGGTGATCATTTTTATGATAAAAATGTAAAAAACATTAAGTACCTAAAGAGAAATCAAGTATTAAATGTATTAATTAACAAATATTAATCTCTAGTATTAATTGATATTTATCAAATCTTTAAAGAAATGTATTTTTCTCTCCCTTTCTGGTGTGTGCACACAGATGACTCTGTTTATGATTACTTGGCAATAAAGAATTATGAATTTTTCACTTTTGCATTTCACGTATACATACTTTTATTAATAAAGAAATATAATCTTATGTAAAATAGTGATATTGAAGACACGAAATTACACTTATCACAATGTCGAAATAAGACATTGTGATAAGATAAGCTCAACCGATGGATGCAGACAGTAATAACATATCCATCAGAAACCTATGTCTTAACAATTGGCTTAGCGTAAGTGCTGAAGATATCAATTTGCAATAAAATGAATGAAGTTATTCAAGTTTTGACAGATTTACTTGTCATATCGTTAAGCTCTACAGGCCCGAAGCATTAGTAAGATGAATGAATGTTGGAAAAAAGTTCTGGAACATAAGCCTCAAACGGATTGAAAAAATCTGGGAGACGTCGTCACTGGACGGAAAGCAGGCGGGCTAAATTAAAATCGGAGGATCAGACCTTGTGCAAACAATTAGAAGTGTCCTGTTATGCAATGGACTTTGAATGCCTAACAGAAAAGAAAAATATATATTTGCCTTCATATTAAAATTTATATTGATGGATGACTGTTTTAGTGTAGGTATAGTATTCAATGAACTGCAGGCTGGGATGAGCCTCGTAATGTAAATTCCGTGTTAGGAACCCCATAATGCTAGTAAAATCCTTTGTTGATTACTGCAAGGAACAATGACAAAAATGTTGTCATTGTTCTAAACAAAATACTAATTAAAAAGAGAAAGAACAACGAAAGATTATTAACAAAACACAAATAATTCTCGAAATCTCAACACTTGGGATTTTTTAATACGCTTAAAGATTTTACGAGTTTGGAAACATATATGGGAAAGTTAAGATAAAATCTCACTTTTGTAAGGGCGGAATCTCAACTTGCTATATATTCTCATACATTTTATGAAGACTATAGCCATCTTTTCTAAAAAAAAAGTTATTTGACTGATAGCTATAACCTTTGTTTTTTAAATGAGGGAACTTATAGTTACAGCTATAGCTATGTCCACGAATGTGTTAACATATAAATCCAACTATTGTATATAATTGTTATAATTATATATGTATTTTTCAGGTATGTAATAAATTCATACCTTTTACACGATTACCATTTGTGTTCATTATTCAATAATGAATATTTTTATCATCACCGTAATAGTGAAGAATTTTTATGACAAAACAAAGATTCTATAAGTGAAAAGCATTTAAATGCATGTTTGATTCGGAAATTTCGCCAAGGCGTATATCTCAAGTGGCACAATGGAGAGGCAGAAGCGTTCGTTCGTTCCCAACCCCAAGGAGACAGCAAACCTGCTGTCGTCTCTCACATTCTTCTGGACGCTGCCTTTATTTGTGATGGGCTACAAGAGGCCGCTGGAGTTTGATGACATGTACGAAACGCTGAAGGAAGACAAATCCAACACTGTCGGAGACACTCTTGAGAGGTGACTGTTGATAATACTTATAAATAATGCTCATTTTCATCAGGATCTAATTCTGATTGCAAGAAATCTTTGCAGCTTAAAAATGTTCTCAGGTTTTCATGGCCATTCAGAATCTTCTGGTTTGTATTTTCTGGGGTATTATGCCATATTTTTACGATCTTTCTGATCAACATTTCGAATCCTGTTGCAGGCTCTGATGCAATAGGGTCCGAAACATCAGCCAGAAAGGTCATAAAAACACGTCTTAATACTCCTGAAAACACAAACCAGAAGATCTTTTGCAGCTTTTTCAGCAGCTGTATTATTTTTATTAAAATATTTTTGTTAGTGAAATAGTCAATTTTCATTAAAAAATGTTTAATTAAGTTTTAACCCTTAGCATTCGAGTGCCGCCATAGAGGCGGCATGCATGGTTTGCCGTATTACTCGAGTGCCACCGCTACGGCGGCAAGAACATAGTCTCATTTCTCAATATTTTTAATTATATTGTTTTTTTTAGATTTTAAAATAATGTAACCAGAATCATATTAGTACAATTAAATAGCAATAAGTTAAAGAATTTTATCGAGAAATGAGTAATAGCATACCAAAAAACTTTTGAGTGCAAAGGGTTTATAAAGTGATTTTTAAAAGTAAAAATAAGGTTTAATAATAAGTAAATTCTATAAATTGATCCCCTCTATGTGAAGTATCAAAGTTAATAAATAGGTTATAATAGTAGTTTTAGTTTTTTTTATATTAGTAGGTAAGTATGTAAGTTACAATATTTTGCATAAGACGGGTTGAAAAAATAATTACTCAATTTAATATCTTTCCGTTCGATAGACGTTGGCTATGATCATCTTATTTAACAGCTCAAAACTGTAGTAAAATAGTAGACGGCCAGAGTGTCTTTAGTTTTTCAGTCATGATGCTTTCCTCCTTCCAGAGTCCCGATTGACATGTGATGAGACATCGAGAAAAGTATGAGCTGCAAGATTTCATACTTTTCTGGATGTCTCAACACATGTTTGAGATATTGAAGTTTTCAGATTTTCATTATTTTAATTATGTATTATTTTTCTTTATTCATAACTCTGTCCATCCAGCTTATTTAGAGTACTCTTCTGTACTTCTTACTGCTGCTGTCTGGTTTCAATAAAGATTTCCTATTATTCTTATATCTTTATCGTCTATTCCAGAGGTTTTCAGGATTTGAATAATTTTATCATGTTAACTATATAACTGGGGCTGTAAAAATTTTTGTTGAAAAAATGTGGAAATATTTTTCTATTAATGATATAAACAACTTTCATTCAGCTGCACCATATGCAACAGAAAACTTATCTGACAAAATTGTTAATATGTAAACTGGAAAAATTGTGGAAACATCATTGATCAGAAATTCCAGTAGAAAACTGTTTGCAAACAGTTATTTGGGTGCATTTAGATTGAGTGTGCACTTTTTTACGCTTGATAATATGTGTTTTGATTATATTCTACTAAAATTAGAACCAACTACACAGTGGTATTATTTTACTATTATCCTACTAAAATTAGAACCAACAAGTAGTATTACTCTTATTAATTATTACCTACTACCAGCGCTTTAATATTAAAGTTCTCTTTGCAGACACTTCTTGAAGTCTGTGGAGAAGTGCAATGCACAGCGAAAAGCCCAGGGCATCACAGATCCCAAGAAGGGGCCGCAGCCGAGTTTGGGACATGCCATGCTGAAGACTTTCTGGATAGAACTGCTCTGCTCGGGATTCCTTGTATTTTTTAATGAAGGCATTGTTAAGTGAGTGAATCTGTTTTTAGCAACAGCACATTTGCATTTTTTTAATTATCATAATGTTATATTATTAGTATATACACATAATATAACTGACATTTTTAGATAGATTCTAGTTGTGCCCGCGCGGCTTCGCGCGCGTAGATTTTTGGATCACTGTTTGGATCATCATAGAACTTTCGCGAACCTTCTAGAACATTTTCCTTCCAGAACTTTCAAGAAATTTATCGAATGTAAGGAACCTTCTAGACACACCGACACATTCCGCAACTCAGTTTAGAATCTTATAGAACTTTCGGGAATTTTCTAGAACCTTCTTCCAAAACTTTCTAAAGCAGGTTTTTCCGGAACCTTCTAGACTCACCGATACAGTCGGCGCGCCTATTTTGAAACATTCTGAAGCATTTGCGGCCTTCCCATAACAAAACAATGTGCTAGAAAGCACATTTTCGTCACCCACTCCCACCCACGCACAGCCAACCCCACTAAACTCGCATATTTTCAATGTGACACCAAGTGCTATCCACCACCATAACCACCGGTGGGTGGTTGTGGCTGGTTGTGGAGAAAACTTAGCGGGCAGGGAAACACGGGTTTCTTTTTATATATATATATTTGTTGTACCTACTGTGGGAATTGAATCTTCATCCTAAGGTTCCAATTTTTTATAGTACTACCAGAAAAACAGTTAGAATATGACATACCATATGAACAGGGGCGTGCAGTGAGAACAAGAAGCATGACTTTTATTTAAACAAATATTTGGAAAAAAAATTGAATTTAAATATTTATCTGGCAGAATATTATGAAATATTATAGTCCTTCAGTCATTTAATTGGATGCTGGCGTTTAATGAACGGCCTAGGCGTCCAATCACCTGACTAATTTAACCAGATGGCTGCGACAGATGTACTACATACAATCGACTTATTTATAAGGTTTTTTTTTTAAATTAAACACGGAATACGTGTTTAATTTAAAAAAATCATCAATATTTTTACTATTTTTAAAGTAAGCTTGTGTGAGCATCATGACCACTACACCAACAACTACTAAAATATTCAAGTTTATTACAATTGGCAGCTATAGCAACCAATTGCAACCATGGTTAATGATTTCGGAAATAAATCAGAAAAAAACAATTTTGTCACTTTTGCATGTAATTTTAAATAAACACAAATAAGTTTCAACATTATTTAGATACCGGTGGCCCAAGACCGCTAATTACAAAACACAGACTGTGTTTTTATGTACTTTTAAGAAGCACCGCAAAACCTAACTTAAACAATTAATGTTAACAAACAGATAGTATTCTCAGAATTAGATTAAAATAATAATTGATCCTTGCTTTACACATTTAGGTTAAATATATGGACTGTACTGTTCGCGAGCTTTGACATCAATTTAAAATAATGCATTAGGTACATCCCAAGGTCAAAGACCAATTGGTGATTGCATCAAGCACTGCACTTCCTGTGAAGTGCAGTACTTTGGAATTGGCAAAGAGAAAGTAGACTATGTATAATATAGTGAGAAATTAACAAATGAGAAGTGAATATACGTAGGTTCATTTTTAACATTACCACGCGAGCGTTGTGCTATAAAAATAGGACTAAATTGCTGGTCTGGAGTGAGATTCGAACCCCCGACCTTTGGAACACGAGGCGAGAGTCTTAACCACAAGACCAACAAGCTACTCTTACTCAGTTTAAGTTACCCCTTCCCCTAATTAGATGCTTTCGGTGAAGCCCTATATTAAGATTATTTTTTTCCTAGGCACTTATCATTAAAGATTCTCCAGTTTAAAAAATTATATTTAGTTGTTATTTTATTTACACTCATGACATTATTACATTAAATATTATCTTAATTTATGGCCTTGCTTTTGGGTTTCTTAAACATATTAAAAAGTGGAGAGAAGATAATATTTTGTTGACTATTTAAAACAGTTATACATATTTGGATCACTTGTGCATTTATTGATTTCAAGTTGTTCAAGTAAATTCATTCTAAAGCCTTTGATTTCTATATGTAAAGGTGTTGGCGCGTTATTACCGAGCGGGACATGGCCTTCATTTAATAAACGTGCTGCAAATTTTTATTTTTGTAACAGCACGTATGTTCTGTGAATCTAGTTGAAAAAATTCTTCCCGTTTGTCCAATATATGTGGCATTGCAGTCTTTATGATCACACGTTAATCTATATATGCCACTGTTTTCTAATTTCCGTATTTTTGGCAACATTCAGCTTTTATCAACAAACAATTCAAGGCGTACACACTTCACTCACAATCGTAACTATTTCATTTGTAACGGTTTGTCCTTCGGGAACGAATTCCAGTATTATTCCGCAGCCTGCCGGTTGTCAATGTGGCTGTGATGTCTCGTAATGTTCATGAAAAGTATTCCACAAACTTAGTTGCCAGTTTTAGAAAAAAATACATTCCATGTATTTTTTTCCAAAATCATTATTTAATATCGGTGCCTAAATTTATGCATTTACTTTATAAATTGTCAAACTTTGTAAATATCCTGCACACTATAGGCTCACATCCCCAATACTTCTGGGTCGACTATTGGAGTACTTTCGGCCCAACAGCACGATGGAGCGCTCCGACGCTCTGTGGTATGCGGGCGGCATGGTCGTCCTGTCGGGTCTCAGCGCCATCGTCATGAGTCACTACATGGTGCGTTCCTTCCGCATGGGTATGCGGGCCAGAGTGGCTGTCTGCTCTTTGATATATCGGAAGGTAATACCATCAGAAAATACATTACATAGCCACCATCAACCCGGCAGCCCTCGTAGTCCAGTAGGACATGACGCTGGTTTATCACACCGTGATTGTTGTTTTTTTTTCTTCTTTTTTTCTTTCATTGTTTTTACCGTAATTTTTGACGGGTTACAGCTAGTAAAAAATAAAATCGTCCGCAAATATGTGAATTAATAATAGTCAGTAATGAATCAGTAATAACGTCTTACAAAGAATATTAAACATTTTAACAACACAAACACACACCAAAAGAGGAATTAAAAAAAAAGAAAAAATTTTTTAAACGTGTTTAAGTTCAAGAAATTAGCTAAAACTAAAACTATCAATCAAATAAAAAAATATATATATTAAGACAGTAACCTGAAGAAAGCCTGTATGGAATTCCCCAATTTTAGGGATCGCGACATATATAGATAAAGTGTATTCCAAAACGCAAAATGCACAAATATCAAAAAGTCGCGCAAATTAAATGAATTGATTTATGGCGCGAGGGTCTAAAAATTATTTTGAATTATGAATTAGTGGGGTTTTCACATTATCGGAATAATCAACCATGAAATAAACATTTTGGGATTTTATGTTGCAAAAATTTAGAGTTACAGCGAATTTCAAATTATCGGAGTTTGAATAAGCTTAGTAGCTACAACCTATTAAACTAATTCCACTGCTTCTCAGATGCATTGGTTTTAAGATTTAAATATTTTGTGGAAATATTTCTTAATGTGAATTTTGTTCGGTATGTATGTCTTATTTTTGTTGTTATATATTTTTAAAAATTTATTTAAAAATTATTATTTTCAAATATTTATAATGGCAGGGTAATTTTTTAATACATTTCTGAAATGTAACTATTTTTTTTTATTCTTAATTGGTAGTGGAACTGTAAAAAATTGTAATGAAAGGGCATAAAAAATGTTGAACCATAATTTTGATACTTGATTTTTGTTCTATTCATAATTCTACACATAATTTTCCAGTCTCTGCGCCTGTCTCACAATGCTCTCGGAGAGTCGGCACCTGGAAAGATGGTGAACCTACTGTCCAATGATGTGAATCGATTCGACATAGCCGCTTTAGTCCTCCACTATCTCTGGCTGGCGCCGCTGGTCTCGGTGATCACCCTGTACTTCCTGTGGGTGGAGATTGGTCTCTCTGGACTGCTGGGTATCCTCATTGTATTCACCGTCATGCCCATCCAAGGTGATAACAGTTGGCATTTTAGAGAAGAAGTATTTATTAACCACGCAAATTGAAAAACAGTTAAAAATATTTCTTAATTTTATTGATCTCTTTTGTATTTCGTTTGCAATCTATATGGTTTTTTGGAGTTATCTTCTTTTGACGCATTGAGGGTAAAATTAATTTCGTAACAAAAGTTCGCACTCTCAGCGTGCATATTGTAACGGGAAACAGTATGCATCGAAAGCAGCACATAGCAAAAATGCGAGACTGCAAAATGCACTTGAAATTTTGTTCAAATTCACGGGTAAAAAAGACTCGAACCTCGGGCGCGCGAATAGAAACGCGGCAACTACATGACTTAGCTACCATCGATTCTCTCTGGCTCGTCAAAAATATACTATATTAAGAGCAGGGCTTATCTAAGACGCGAACCATTATTATAAGAGCATTTTTTTTTGGCCCAATTATTCTAAATATTCAAGGTTACATTTCTGTAAATATGAGTTTTAATTCTTTTTATGAAACTCGATAAAAGAATCGACAATGATCAGAGTAGATTTTCACAACTCAATAGTTTGAGCATCATTAATATATAATTTTGTCTTCGTTTTAGTTTTTAAATTTAACTTCTGCCGCGTACGTGAGTGCACGGACCATTTTTTTTCTTTTATCTGTCTCTGATTCAGTATAAGAATAATATGCCAAATGAAGATTAATAATTCCTTATGTATTTGAAGATTTGAAAATGTTAGTAAATCAAATAAAGTAAGTATTTATAAACAACTATGTATTTTATTTTATTTGCAGCATACACAGGCAAACTGTCGGCCAGGTTCCGTCTGCAGACAGCCCTGAAGACAGATGAGAGAGTCAGGTTCATGGGGGAGATCATCTCCGGAGTGCAGGTCATCAAGATGTACGCCTGGGAGAAGCCCTTCCAGGCCCTCATCACCCTCGCCAGGAAGTGAGCGATCGTTGATCTTTCAAGTACTGCTGTGCCCCGTGATCATCGTGAACAAATCCTGATTAATAGTTTTCTCTGTTTACAGATTGGAAATTAAAGTGATTCGCAAGAATGCCTACGTCCGCGGAGTGTACATGACCTTCCTCATGACCACGACCAGGATAGCTATGTTCTTCGTCATGTTTTCTATGGTGTTGTTTGGTTACAAAATTACTTCTGCCAAGGTTTGTACTGCTAAAAAATACATAACACTTTGTCTTAAAAAATAATATAAATAAAGTGCGTGTTTGTGGTGGTCACACCTATCATATCGGTACGTTAGGTTTAAATGAATTTGCACGTAATAGAATAAATACGGTGTTGCTGAATAAATTGAAAAAAAAGAATAAATATCAGAATGATCAGGCCTGAGGGCCCTGTCTTTTGAGAAGATTTTTATACTTTGGTGATTTACTCTTATAAGAAATGCATAGTCATAATTTAAAAAGATTAAGTTTTGATTTTCCATTTAATGAAAATCTGAATATTATATGTATTAAAATAGCAACATTAAAAAACTAATTATACTTACTTACTTACCATCACGAAGTTCCGCTGCAGGGCTAGGGCTTCTCTGTCCTGACACACAACTCTCGCCTCATCCACATTTATACGTCTTCGCATAAAAGCTCAACGATTATTGCATTTGTAGATCTACAAACTAATTACATAGGTTCATATTTATACAAATCATTTAGAAAGGTGTGCAGAAGAAGTATACGTATTGAAAAAATATAGTTACCACTGGGACTTGCTGGTGTACTGTTTTACCAATCATGTCATAGAACCTATGAATTATCATCTGATTTTGATCTATATTTCTTACATTTTATTGAGACATCACTTTTGTAAAAAATACTTTTTTTCTGGGGGGTTTAGTTATGCAAAAATAAATACTTTCACTGCATCATAAATGTGTTTTAAGTATATGCGAGAGGGGACATATTTCCGCTGTGTCCCAATCCCTTCGTCTAAATTAGGTTTTTTTTTCATCTCTGTACAATAGTATTATACTCTGTTATTTGACTTTTAATTAAAAATGAAACAAAAATTCTCATGTTGCAAGTAAAAATTCAATTGATTTCTAGATTTTTGTAGTCGCTATGTACTTCGGTCTCCTAGGAAGCACCATCTCCACCATGTTTGTGCGAGCCATCTCCGAGGTGGCGGAGGCGTACGTCGCGCTCAAGCGTCTCCAGAAGTACCTCGGGCAAGAAGAGGTCGCCCGAGATAGGCAAGACATGATTGTTATTGATCAAGAAGCCGGGGACTCGATGCTAAAAATAGACGGCAATGTAGCAGTGAAGATGGTGAAGGCCGAGGCTAAATGGCTCGCAGAGAAAACAGAGTTGACTCTGGATTTAGACAGCTTGGAAGTGCACAAGGGGGGACTCGTTGGCATTATTGGTCCAGTTGGATCGGGAAAGGTATTTTACCATAGCTTTGCGGCATAGACTAATGAATAAATAAATAAAACCTCAAAATTCTATCTGTCTAATATAGTAATACAGTGGAACCTCGTTAATTCGAAATTGAAGGGAACCAAAAAAAAACATTTTGAATTTTGCGGAACTCCATTAATTCGAAATTCAAGGTAAAAGAAAAAAAATTGCAACATGATTGCAAAATTTTCCAAAAATCGTAAAACTCATGGAAAAAGCCATTCATTTTTGCATATTTTGAAAACACAATATTTATTATGCTAATACAAAGATCGCGACATTTCGATCACTAAAATACCTGATATTAACATATTTGTTGTTCTCACTTGCGAAAAAATCAATATATTATTTTAAATTTTGTCAAATTTAAAAAAAATTGCAAAGTACATGAACTTAAATGTATTGATTTATGGCACTAGGGGCTTAAAATTATTTCGAATTATGAATTACCGGGGTTTTCAAATTATGGGAGATTCGAATTACCGTAAAATAAACATTTTGCGACTTATGGGTTTTAAAAATTTTGAATTATCAAGGTTCGAATTTGAGGTTTTTACTATATAATGTAACAATTATGTCTTCACTGCTATTATACAACATTGTGCATATTATAATGCGCAAACTGGAGTCCTGATGTAAAATATACAATTCTCTTTTTTATCTGACATAAATTTGCATGTTGATCCCCGTATAAGATATCAGTAGTTCTTTAAATAATATCCTAGTATTCTATTACAAATAATATTTAGAGTATCATAATAATGATGGTTATTTTTCTTCCATCACAACATAATATGTATTGTGCTAACAATGACAAACTATTGTAAACTGACATGTGTGATTTCTAAGGTTGCCAACTTTTATTAGAAGAAATAGTCTGAAATAGAGTATATCTGATTTCAAAGGAGGTAAATAAAGAGTACGGACTTACAAAAAAGAGTATCATTTATTTCAAATTATTGAAAAGGTATTTTTTGCTACTTTTTGCAGCACATAATAATTTTTCATTGTTTTTAAAAGAATTGTACGACTCCAAACATTCTAACTCTAAGTTCACTTTTTCTTGCGACAAAATAAACGTAACCTCAAAACAACCTGTGACATTGACATCACAGATTGACATTAGTGGCTGCGTTCAGAAACGTCCGTGTGTGACTTGGGGTATAGGGATCCCCAACTTGGGAATACCAGCATATTAAAAGTAAATAGTCGACTTTTTGGTTACGATAATACGTATGCATCAAATATATGTGACTGGCACTAGTATAGTAAACGTTATGTAAAAAATAGTATTTTAGCGTCTTCTATTAGTGTTATAGATTATAAAGTACACCTGCATAATATAGAGTACAATACTTTATTTTAGAGTACGGTTGGCAACCCTAGTCATTTCTGAAAGCACAAGTTTGAAGCATGTATCATAAAATTAAACGTAATTCAGTGGGGGCCACTTTAGAAGCAAAGCGAACAAAACGACATATATTTAAATTTTACAGTATATTTAGAGATATGATAACTATATTGCTAACATTTGTAATGCAATGAATTGTTTGTTAAAAAATTTTAAAATTTAAAATGATATCTGTGGTTAATTTGCCGATTGTGCTGTATTCCAACTAGAGTTCCCTTCTGCAAGCCTTGTTGGGTGAGCTGCCCCTGCTGAGCGGCAGTCTGCAGATCAGGGGCGCGGTGTCGTACGCTTGCCAGGAGCCGTGGGTGTTCGGGGCGTCTGTCAGACAGAATATATTGTTCGGACAGCCTTATGAAAAGTGCAGGTTTGTTTTTATCTTGTGCTTGTGCTGATATTCATTTTGACCATTGTGTTCTCAAATTTATATGTACAGTAAACTTCCGACTATCTGGGTCGCATTAAGCAGGTTGCGAATTAACCAGGGTAATATAAGATTTGTTTTAATATTTCAAAATTTTTTATAAAATGTAAAAATGTTTTTCTATCAGCTAAATAACATTATGTAAATAAAGTATGATTTAACTTGTCATCAACTTGAGTCAATCAACCCGAATCAAAAAATTTTGGGAATCACTGTTCGTAGCGTATTCATTTTGACACAAGCAGGAGTCTAATTGTTAGTATAAATGTGCACCTACATAAGTGATGTATTTTGGACTTATTTAATTGTTTATTCGATCATTTTATTTTGTTTTTCATTTATTGGTTTTCTTACAGCCATATAAATAATAAATCTTGAAAAAAACAATTATTGATGTACAAAGCCTTGGGCCAATTACAAGAAAACACATATATACAAGAATATTATACCAGGATCGATAAAAAAATAAGAATAAACAATATGTCAAATAGTGAGTTTGTGTGAGCGTGAGTATTTGTGTGTTTTTATGTGTCCGCGTGTGTATGCATTTTTATGTGTTTGTGTGTGTGTTCACATGTGTGGGAAGAAAAATGTCATCGCACGTGTTTATACGTAAGGGATTTTGTAAACTTTATTATTTTATATACCATATGTATTTTATGTATTTTTATAATGTAATTGTTTTCTAAATTTTTTGCGGAGATTATTATTTGTTTTTATCTGCATTTTTTTTTTTGATATGTAGAATTCATGTTATATCAATATAGGGGTCTTCGTGGTCCAGTGAGCAAATCACTGACTTAACTTCCAGGTTCAATTTCCGGTGAGGTTATAATAGATTTACAAAAATAGAGTAGCTTGTTGGTCCAGTGGTTAAGACCCCAGTGATCCAGCGGTCGGTAGTTCAAGCCCCATTCCAGGAGATCAGTAAGTTAGTCCTGTTTTCATAACACAAGCGCTTAGCTTAGTTTTATGTGTCATTGAATTGTTATTGAATATTGGTGTGATTCCCTGTTAAAAATAAAATAAAAACTGCATTTTATTCACGACTCGAAATGATTTAAAAAATGCTAATATTTGAATCCTCGTGGTGTGACGTTACCAGGTACGATGAGGTGATTCGAGTGTGCGCTCTGCAGCAAGATTTAGAGCACTTTCCCTTCGGAGATCAGACCTTAGTTGGAGAGAAAGGAACATTGCTTTCTGGTGGGCAGAAGGCCAGAATAAATCTTGCGAGGTATGTATGCATCAGATTCATTTTGTTTATGTTGACAGACAAGTCAGGCAAGACATATGTATTGTATAGATGTACATTTTGTTTATACATTAGTTATCTGTTACGTTAGATATCCCTTGTACTTTATTAATAATGCAAACCATATATTATATGGGGTATAAAAGCTAAGGCAGCAATATCAAAAAAAAAAAATTAATATTTTTAATGCACTCACCGAAGATTACTAATTTAAAATAAATGTTCAAGTTTTTTGTTTGTAACATTGTGGAAATTCATTTTTAATATTTTAAAAAAATGAGGGTAAACAACACTGTTTTATTCCACTATATTTATTTTGAATTGTTAGAACGTTTTCGGGATTTCTCCCATTGTCCTTTTTTTTTTTTTTTTTTAGCGAAATTTAAAATAAATTAAATTTTAATAAATATTATTATTAAGTTCTACGGGTTAAGTATTTTTATGTGTTACAGCTGTTTCGGCTTGAAAATAAATATGGAGTTCTACAAATTAAACACAAAAACCATAAATAAATATCTCCCATTGTCAATAACAACACGTTTACAACTAAATTAAAAATAATTCGAGACAATCAGAGACAGAATGTTAATTATATTTTTATTATTTATTTTATTATTATTTATTTCTAAAATCTCTAAGATGTCCATCTTTCTTCCTTTATTGGACCCATATAATAATTTCGAAAAAATATAATTAACATCCAGATACCGCCCATAACCTCCCCACTCCTATCCATTCTAACCCCGCCCCTAACCCCCACCACCATCACACGCACCCAATCCCTATAAATTCTATCTCGAATTATTTTTAATTTAGTTGTAAACGTGTTGTTATTGACAATGGGAAAAATCCCGAAAACGTTCTAACAATTCAAAATAAATATAGTGGAATAAAACAGTGTTGTTAACATCATTTTTTTAAAATTTAAAATATACTAAATTCTAGATTTTATGTTCTTATCGCTTCCAAAATCATGTTTCCAATAAGTTTAAAGGCTATTTTTCCTTTAAAATCAGTACATTATAAATTGGTAACCCTCGATGACTTTATTTTATTAATTTTTTTTTAAATATTGCTGCCTATGCTTTTATACTCCACATATGTGAAATGCATCTTTATTTGTATCATTAATTAAATAATGTTCATCAGAATTTAAACTGGAAATTATAAAACGGTATAATTTATCATTAATAATAATTTGACTTCATGAATACACAAAAGAAAATTGAAAAGAACTATGAAAATCTATATTTTGGTTGCTTCAAAAACGCTATAAAACGCAGTAAGTAATTGCCATTTCAATTGCCATTGCCAGTTTCAAAAAAAGATGATGTTGTATGAAAAAATTAATTGAGTGGTACAAATCATTTTAAAATACATATTTTGTGTTCCGTCTCGACGCCTGGAATCCATTATGAGAACAGCCTGCTGTTTCGGCACTTATACACGCGTTCCTACCCCCTCTGATTCCCTGTTTGCGACAATTTATTCCCGCTGGTATCCCTGTTTCCGGTTGCGTCGGCGCAACGGTTTTTCTTTCATATGACGTCGTTGTTTCGCGCCATTTGCACGCGTCTAGACACGCCAACTTTTGTTGTGATTTTTTTTGTGTTTCTATTGCAATCTACCCCCTTAATTTTTGATCCCTAGGTTAACAAACATTAGACTATACAAATTTTTAACATAGTGCGACAGGACGTTGATATTTTAGTGTAAATCCCGTGAATTTCGTCAAACGATTTGTTAACAAGATGGCGGACGAGCAAGCTCGTTCGCCGGTATCCTCGAATGACGGATCTTCTTTCGAAGAACCGAGTCGAAAGAGACGCCGCGTAGCATACGACCCGCGTGTAGACCACCTGCTAAAACAGGTGACTGCTCTGACGGAGGCCTTGTTAGCGGGCGGCGCGGCTCCTGCATCAACAACGCCTCCAACGCCGGAGAAGGAGCCGCCAGTACCGAGAGCGGACCCGAAGCGGATCGAACAGATCTCGAAGTTGCAACACTTCGATTCCGAAGTGGTCAGGCGTTCGCTATGCGGAAACGCAGAGAACCTACGCGGCGACTCCCACATTTGTGGAATTGTCGGTGAACGACGACTTGAGAAGGATCGATAACGCGCCGACCCATACTGGCTTGCTGAAAAGATCGCTCGCCGCGCTTTCAAACGCCTTGCTCTCTTCGAGCGGATTCAGTCGATGTTCACCAGCGATGCTCCGTACAATAAGGTTTCGGACGACATCCTGTAGATTGTGTGCGGCAGACCGGCAGAGTGTATACTGAACCGGCGAAAGGCCATATTGGAGGGCTTCAAAGACCCTTTCGTGCGAGAAGGTGCGGCCAAAATCCCTCCAAGCTCGGGATACTTGTTCAATAGGGAAGAGCTATCGGCGTATATCCTAAAGAACGGGGGGCCAGGAGAAGGTGATGGTCTCGCCCGCAACCCGAAACCTGGCCCAACCGTCAACATCTCAGCCCCAGCCGTCAACTTCTCGTCGAGCTCCGAACCAGGGATACCTCCAGTCCCGTAAGCCCTTTCTGCCGGAGCCGAGGCACAGGGAGCGAGGCTCAGGGAACCCGAACAGGAGACCTAACCGGAAGGCAGACCACGGCCGAAAACCCGCTGGTGACCGTAGCCGCAGAGGTAGAAGATGACGCGAGGCTGAACAACCAGTTCTGGGGAGGACGCTTGAGGAGGTTCCAAAGCACGTGGAAGGAGTTCGGGGCACCACCTATAGTGCTGAGAATCCTCAAGGGCGCGAGAATCCCCTTTGTGGCCAAACCTCCGTTAGTCTTCCCCACCAGGCAGCTGTTGAGCAGCTTCAGCACGAAGGAGTCTCGAGACATGTCGAGTCACATTCAGGCCCTGAAGATGTCAGGCGTGCTGGAAAGAGCAGATCATTCTCCGAGCTTCATCTCAAATCTGTTTCTAACTCCGAAGTCGGACAACTCCCTAAGGCCGATATTCAACCTGAAGGCGTTGAATGCCTTTGTGGAGGCGAAACCCTTCAAGCTGTTCAACCACTTTCGGGTCCCAGACTCCTCCAGCCCAAAGATTGGTTGGTGAAAATCGACCTAACCCAGGCATACTTTCACCTACCAATAGCGGAATCGCACCGAAAGTTCCTGAGACTGTACTACCAAGGGGAAATTCTCCAGATGACCTGCCTGCCCTTTGGCCTGTCATCAGCCCCGAGAATGCTCGCAACGCTGTCAAACTGGCTAGCGGGACTCTTGCGGAAGAGAGGAATAAGGACCGTAGTCTACCTGGACGACTTCCTTCTGGCCAATCAGTCAAGGGACCTGCTAGCGACCCAGGCAGTAGAGACGGTCAATCTGTTCCAGCATCTGGGTTGGTGCATCAACCGCGACAAGTGTGTCCTTATACCTACCCAAAAGCTGGAGTTTCTGGGCATAACTTGGGACACCGAAGCCAACCAGAAATCCCTCTCGGACCGCAAGTGCTCTGGCCTTCGCCAAGTACTGCGCCGCCCGATCGAGGCCGGCAGTTGCTCCCCCAAGCAGGTTCTAGGCCTCTTGGGAAGCCAACCAGAAATCCCTCTCGGACCGCAAGTGCTCTGGCCTTCGCCAAGTACTGCGCCGCCCGATCGAGGCCGGCAGTTGCTCCCCCAAGCAGGTTCTAGGCCTCTTGGGGAGACTCAACTTCGCAAACTTCGCCACCCCTCGGGGTCGTTTGCATTGCCGAAGACTGCAGAGATTCAGCCGCAAGCTGCAGAGGCACGAGCCATCCAGACAAGTGGAGCTTCCTGCCGCGGTTCGGCAAGACCTAGAGTGGTGGTTGGAGGCCGTAGGGGAGTCCTGCCCAATACACGAAGCCCCCTTCTCCCACTTCCTGACTACAGACGCAGCGGACGCAGGTTGGGGCGGCCAGGTGGACGACAAGACGATATCAGGCCAGTGGTCCCCAGAGCAGATGCGGTGGCATTCCAACCAGAAAGAAGCCTTCGCTGTTTACGCAGTGATCAGGGATCACGCTTACCTGCTAAGAGGAACGAAGACCATACTGCAGACAGACAACAAGACAGTAGTGACTTACATCAACAAGGAGGGGGGGACAAGATCATTGGGCCTTCTGAAGATAACTCGAGACCTCCTAGAGTTTATCGACCAGCAGGAAATATCTCTGACAGCGCAGTACATTCCAGGGAGATACAACGGGATTGCGGACCGACTCTCTCGGGGGACACCACTCCCGGAATGGCACCTCCTGGAACCAGCGACAGAGGAAGTATTCCGAATATGGAGACGTCCTCAGATCGACCTCTTCGCATCGGCCACCGCCCATGTGGTGCCAAACTACGTGTCGCTAGACTCAACCGATTGCTCGGCCTCCTATCTCAACGCATTCAGTCAGCATTGGGATTACGAGCTGGCCTGGGTATTTCCGCCGCCGAATCTCGTCCCAAGAGTACTGGCGCACTTGAACCTGGCAAGAGGCACCTTTCTCCTAGTTGTGCCAAGATGGGAGAAGACATTCTGGAGGGCAGATCTCAAACAACGAGCAAAGGGAGGGCCAATAAGCGTAAGAGATCTGAAGAGCGTCCTGATCGATACGTCGACAGGGTTTCCCCCACCGAGGGTGTCGGACCTCCAAATGGAAGTTTGGAGAATAGCAGTGGGTGGGAACAGGCTATAGCGGATTGGAGCCAGGAGGAACAGCAGCTGTTCAGATCTGGCTGGAGAGGCTCAACGCTGAACACCTACAAGCCGGCCTGGGATAGGTGGCAGCGATGGTGTACCACGCATTCTGTCCAACCTCATAACCCTCCCCCTGCAACAGTGGCAAGATATCTGGCCAACCTGTTCATCCCCGAAGGGCTAGCCCCTCGAACAATATTGGT
>JADDOH010008200.1:0-10331 GCA_016648135.1 Agrypnia vestita
TATTTTTTAACTGTTATTTTCAGTACAGTTAATTGGAGTATAAATCTGATTGTATCCGTGATCAATAACTAAGATATATTTCCCGTATAGTACCATTTGTTGCTCATCGAATTGCGAAAAATCAGTTGCCAATCATCGACACAATCAGATACAAATCTCAAATAACAGTTATTGCTTGACCACAATAACTTGGCGTGCGGCGACTTTGGAACTAAAACCCGTCCCGCCCGCACCCGGCAGTAACCCCTCGCCCTGTCATTCAGTACAATTTTGTATTTGCTTGGGAGCTGACATCTTGATTACCAATATACACTGAATTATTATGTCCAAAACATCCTAAACAGTCCGGGATGGTGCAAAATAATTGCCAATGAAGTATTAAAGTTTTGCGAAGCTGAAAAAGCAAATAATGGACCAATATTACCGTCTGACAGTTTGAATGGCCGCCATTACGGCTTGGTTTCTTTTAAAGGCTACGACACCAGTCACCGGACATTCAGTACATTATGTATTGTGTAATAAATTTACACCCTGGCAACTTCTGTTACGCGACAGGGATGCCCTCCCTCGCACGCCAATTTATAGTGGTCGCATTCTAGTGTGCACCAGTTAAAATACCATCACTAAGCTATAATAGCATTGTCTGCAGATAATTAACATTTTGAAATATTCTGACGAGAAGGCAGAAGCACAGTTCTTTGGAGAGATTTATAGTAAACGTCAAACCTGTTATCTGTTATCTGGTGATGCTCAACCAGATAACAGTAAATAAAAGATACAGAAAAAAGAAAATTAAAGCTCGTTTAATTTTCATTTGTTTCATCTGATTGATTTTGTATTTTAGTATTAACCTGTTCCAGGCACAAGACGTATATAGACATGGAAAGGATTAAGCCGTATTTAAATTATTTTATACAACCCAATTGTATGTAGTCATATAATATATCAATAATGGGATTTTTTTTTCATGGGAACGGATTACTCATTTCATTCCATTGACTTCTTATGAGACAAATTCGTTTAGTATAAGTACAAGGATATAGAGCAGATTATGAACGTATACCGAGGTACCACTGTACTAAACTTAACACTCAAAAAAGGTTTCATGGCACTCTTCCATTTTGTAATATGAGCAAATGAATAAACACATCAGATGCCTAATGCACCTAGGTCATTATGGAGAGCAAACCTAGCGAATTGTTGCATGAATCGTTTTAAACTAACCTTATATTATTTTTAATATAGTATCACCTAGATAAAGATATTATATTCTGTCAAAATCATTAAGCTGAAGGTGTCGAAAGTAAAGAATTATTCTGTTGTTTTTACCCAATTCCAACAATTATTTTCTCTTTATTGACTACACAAGCTCCAACTTGCGAGCATGGATCCTTGCTTCTCTTCGCTGCAAGGAAAGCGGTCGCCATGAAATATTCTGTCCATTCTAAATAATCATTCCTCTTCCCTTGTACTTTCTGAGGTGATCTGGAAATTATAAAACATGTCACAACATAATAAAAATCCTAACAGAATATACAACTAAAAGCATCCTTCTACCATTAAAGAAACCTCGTGATATTAAAAGAATAATATTATCTCGATTAAAAATAGAGCTTCAAAAAACGCCGCATTAGTTTATTTTCAATTATTCAGAGATATAATGAATTATTTTGATTAACATAAAAAACAATTGTAATTACCCATCAATTTTCAAATCTTCCAATTTATGCAAATCCATAATTGTAAATATCTAATATTAATTTATTTTTGAATGTAGCGAACAAAAACAAATTTTGGACAAGTTTCGCAAGTTCCATTTGGTGTTGACCGTTGTTGTCAAACGTGACCCACGTGGTACTCGCTGTCAGAAATTTCTATGCACATAATATTGCACACGTGACAGATTAACTAAAAGACTAAAAACATCCAAAAAATACTTATTTTAATAACACAACGTCATTTTAGTATATTTAAATATAATTTCATGCGCAACTATGCAATACGAATGTTTATGCTTATATAATATGAATATACATATTATAGTGTGTAATGCAAATATTAGTATCAGGCAACTATAGATCTTATGTAGCTGCACTAAAAGCTGTTTTTGCTTATCAAAACTATTTTCTAGATCGCTTTCGATCGAGTTCTAACTCCAGGTTGTCACGTGATTGCTATTCAGCGCTAGTAAAAAGCGTGGTAGAATTCAAATAAAAACATTTATGGAAAACATATGAATGAGTTCAAAGCCAATCTCGATGTTAAAATAAAATTGATAGAATTGTTTATGATTTGAAGTCATGAAAATATAAAAACTTTTAAAAGTCTTTCATTTGAATATGTATCTTAATTAAGAAAGGATGACATTGCGGGAGTCCTCAGTAAATGATAAATCAGGGCAGTCAAACTAAAAATAGTACAAAAACAACGTGTCTTCAATTTTAAAATAAATAAAGAATGGAAACACACTTGCAGTGATAAATTTATTTGATGTGATTTTCGAATAAGAGATGAAGTTCGCTGGTGATTGTAAAATGTAAAAAAAGTAACCCATAAAAACTAAGTTTTTATTATACTTCCTTTCTTTGTAAAATATATCAACAATTAAAAATGAATTAAAACATATAAAATAACACTAAACTTACAGTAATTTAATATATTTCTAAAATGTCAGATGTTTTGAGCTTTGATAAGACACTTAAGAAGTTTAAATTCTAAAAACATTTGTCCGTCAATTTAGATTTTCGACATTCGTAGTGAAGTAGGGGAAGGTGGTGTCAAAAGTAACAAAATAGACATTCTGGTTTATTACAAAATAATTAACCGGTTAAAATACCTGATTTTTTTTTCAAAGCATTTCCATATATTTAGGAACTAAGTGTACGGTTAAAAAAATTGAAGGTATTAAGAATTTTTGTTTATTTGAAAATTAAAAAAAGAAGAAAACATTTGACACCACAGTGGTGTCGATAGTAACACTCGTGGTGTCAATTGTAACATAAGTCGCACAAAACATAATGTATCTACTTATTTTTATTAGGTATATTTTTATGTACTAAATGACTATAAAGTTGTAAGATACATAAAAACAAAACAAATTATCTAATTATAAAAACCAAAATTTATAAAATAATTAGAAAAAAATCTAATTTAATATGCTTCCCTAAAATAATTTTAATACCGTGAAAGTAGTTCAAATTGCTCAATCATTATCAGATTCACATTCATATTTAATTGTTTGGTTTGGGCACAATTCTCATGCGCCCATAATTTACAGGAGGAACACTGGATCCAACCCTCTTTGCTTGTTGAATATGGTTTGGTACAAATTAAACATAAAGCATCATCAGTTTTTTCTTTTTTCTCGGTTATTATACAAGTTTTTGTTCTTCTTTTACCTTGCTTATTTTTTGCAGCTTTGTTACTCAATACGAAGGATTCCTTCTGATAAATGCAATCAGCTAATCTTTCGAAGCCATACCAACTTCATCCCAACCAGTGGGATATGTCAGAGTTGAGTTGTTGATGTTATTGGAGTAATAGTTGTTGATAATTTATTTTGACTAACAAACTAACTAACCATCACGCCGTTTCCTCGCAGGGGTATGCAGAGAGGATTGAATACCACACTCTTCTATCCTGGCACACCACTTTTGCTCCGGCCACATTCATACATCTTCTCATACAAGTTCTACGGTTGTTTGCGGCTTTAAATAGGGCCATCCTCAAATACTTGTAGTATCTGATCGTGCCAGGTCTTTCACGGACGCCCTCTATTTCTATTGCTTTCAACACTCGCCTCATGTATGCATGAGCCTCATGCAATTATGGCCAAAAAGAATCTGTCAAAGCAAGACTAGCGGTACATAATAGCGTTCTAGTGCCAACCCTGATATATGGAAGTGAAGTCTGGAATTGGCAAAAAAGGAATGAAAGTAGACTGAATGCGGTGGAAATGCGGTCATTATGACGCTTGTGTATAAAATCTTTGGTCGATAGAGTGAGGAATGAAAAAATTAGAATTTATTAAAATTCACAGTAGTCAGCTAATTCTTTTTCTGATTAAATAATAGCTTGTTGTGGGGTAGATATCCTAATACTAGGACAGATCCATCTTTTTTGATGCGTTCCATGTATCTATGAGGAGATATGTGTCATATTCGATATGCTTGGCTACTTTTCTTATTGACACGTTTCCATTTTTTTATAAAATCTTATAAAAGTGTGCCTTCTCAAAGGTTTCTTTGGATGTTTTTCCCCTATTTGTCTTTCGTTCTCTAGGTTTAACCATTTTTAACAACCAAGAACCCAAAATGACATTAACTTCCAATTACATTACATTATTATCTCGAAGGTGTCAATTGTAACATGTTACAATTGACACCCTTTACACTGTTACAATTGACACCTTTCGCCACATTGCATTAAGGTTATGTTTTATCTTAAACTATTTAAAAAAAACCGTTAAAATATGTACACATCACGATAATAAACAATATTCTGAATACTAACACACAATAGAACAATAACAAATACTTACAATTTGACGAATACAAAAAGATGACTATTTAATGATTTTTTTACTTCACTAGGCTGAAATACGATGATATCCAGTATACCGATACTTTTAAACTGATGTTAACGCAAAATGGCGTTCTTTGATAGCTATTGATCCCGTCTAATAGACGGTACTGCTTGTCCCATTAAATGACCAATATTTAAAAGTATACGGCGACTGTTACAATCGACACCTGTTACTATTGACACCACCTTCCCCTAAATTTGAATTACTCCGTCGGTATACATAATATTATTATGTATACCGACGGAGTAATTCAAATTTAGAAAATATTCCGTGACGTTATCGGGCGCCGCGCCGTTGCTAATCAAACTTTTCTAATGATTCCAATTTGAAAAAAACAATAAAATTTCTAAAAATCCGAAATTATACTATAATTATTAATTTTTTTTAACGAAAATTTGATAGATCTTCAGCCTTTGGACGGGTGAGCATTGTGAGCAAAACACCTACACACACTAACCCGTCAAAACTCCATGCCACGTGGCATAATAAAATGCTATTCACTGTTCAAACAGTGTCAATCTTTGTTTTTAATAAAAAATATAAAGGATAAGCGATATGAATTAAACGTAAACTATTTTGATACAAAAATATTCAGACAGACCACGAAAACACGTACTGGGCGTGACAGAATTAGTTCACAAATATATTGTGGAGATTGTTCTAACATCAATGGTTATAGAGATATACAACTTCAAAGATCATTTTTTATTCAATACTTCTGACTATCTTCTGTAAAACATCACATCACACATCGCAAAAGTAAGCATAAAAAATGATTTTTAACAATTTTTTATTTTTATTTTGATTCTATTTTTTTTAAAAGGCGTTCCATTCACTCCACCTACCCCATAAGGTAAGTTAGTTGGATAGAGGTTATGATTACTTAATAATTATACTTCATTAAACTGAATTAGTTATAAACTACACATGTATATGATTTAGTTGAAAAAATGTGACAGGGCCAATTGTGTCGATTTGATTTATAGTAATTTCAGGTTTAAACACAGATTTTTATGAAAACGGGTTGTTTTTAAGAAAACGGTGGGAAACATAAAAACTATTATTTTTAACCTATTTGATCAATCGGCCCTTAAACATCTTTAGTTATACGTTAATATTTGGACCTGAAGAAATGCATATCAACGGATAACATAGAGAATGGGTTACATCAATTATTGTACAATATAGAATCAATTTCTTAAAGGGTAATCTAAAAAGGGTAAAGGTAGATAGGCAGTACAAGCCCGAAGCGATCACGTAAAATCCGATGCGGCTAAAGGTTTACAAGACACTGAGAAGTCAGAAAAACTAGTTAAGCGCGTATTAGATTATTATTTATTATATATATGTATAATACTAGATTTGTCAACGTCAATAAACTCATGTAATCTAAATATAATAATTACGTTGTCTGTCTATCGATCCGTAACGTCCATAACTTGCTGGAATTACACTAGAATTACAAAAACAACACTGATGAGGCGCGGGCACCTCAGGCAACACGCAAGGATCGCCCCATCAAATTACACGGTCTTGATATTTTTATATTATTATTTTTTATATTTAGTTTTAGGTTTTAAGCAAATAAAGTCAATTGAAAAAAATAAACGGTTTTGTATTCGTGAATTTTCAGCTGCAAAAGTCCTTCCCATTGTCCCATTGCACCCACAGAATAAAGACATATTGTACCCACACTAACGAACTTTTACACGTTTTACAATAAATTGGAAATCACTAGAAATGCGGAGAAGCCAGTCGATCGTTCTCGAAGTTTCGCTAAACGACGTTATAAGAGATGACAGGCCCGCTGCGCAGACGTTATTGTGACACAATACGATGTCATAGAATGTAGCAAACTTTGGACCCGCATGATTGACCAAAAACAAACGATAGATAAGAAATAAAAAGCACCTACATACGTATTTGTGCCATTCAGGAGTGATATTTACTAACTAACTAACTAACCATCACGCCGTTTCCCCACAGGAGTAGGCAGAGAGGATAGAAGCCAAATTCTTCTATCTTGACACACCACTTTTGCTTCAGCTACATTCATACATCTTCTCATACAAGTTCTACGGTTTTTGAGGTTTTTAACAGGGCCATCCTCAAATACTTGTAGTATCCGATCGTGCCAGGTCTCTCTATTCCCTCTATTCCTGTTGCCTTCAACATTCGCCTCGTATATTTTCTTAACCATTCTTTCCTCGTTCATACGTTCCACATGACCAAACCATCTCAGCAGTCTTTTGGTGGAAATGAAAGAACGGTGCTCCTATTAAATTCATACCATGGTAAATTAACATGGATGACCTCAGAAAACGGTAAACTCTGAAACCAATGCAATTACAGAAATAAAAAAAAACAAGGTCACGTTGTTATGTCTTATGTCTTAGGATGTAGGTACCTACTCGTTCTAGATACGCCGAGAGCAATAGCATAGGTCAGTAAGTTGTTACCGTTAATTATTTCGTTTGCATTATTTTGTAAAGCCTTTTAAAAGAAACATAATAAATCACATAAGAATATGTCGTCACTATATATATAATTAATCCTATGTGCCGTTTTACTACATTCTGAGATAAACGAATGAAACTGTCTTCAAAAATAGTTGCACAGACTAGATTTATAAAAAAATATTTTAAATAAGTACTAGGCAGACTTTCCAGATGAACGGCAATGTTTTTTTTAGTATATCTCCATTATTTATATGAAAAATTGATTCGTTCATCTCAGAATGTACTAAACGGCACATTGACTTTATTATATACAGGGTGTACTAGAGCTAGCAGCAGAAACTTGGCAGGTAGATTCCTGACTATGTTCAAGGAACCACGGCCTAATATCAATAGATATGCGATATCAAAGTTTGCATTTTTTAAAAATATTTCTTCTAAATCTTTCAACTAAATCCTTAACCCGTACAACGCCGAGTACGAACAGCTAGTATTATACATAATACAAAATAATACAAAGTAAGAAAATAGTAATAGATTTATTTTATTTTATTTAGTTTAGCATAAACGCAGGCATGACATGCCCATACATTTTGTGCATGGTGGTATAACATAATGTCATCTAAATAATATCATATTCGGCCGTATTCTGAAAATAGCAATATTGGGTTCTTAAGATTGTTATCCCAACATTTAATAGACGAGAATAAAAATAAACGATACGTCGATGTTTGTTTCTTTCAGTTTCTACTTAACAGAAGGAGACAACGTGACAATGCGACTCGAGATATGACATCTATACCTATAAAACCTATACCCATCTCTACCTATACCTATATGTATCGACTGTTCTTCGATAAGATGTTATCCAGTTTAGAACTACTTCAGGATAAAAACCTCATTATATTGGGAGACTTTAACCTGCAGTCAGCTCGTGACAATTCGAGCGTAGAAGCTGACTTAATTTTTTTGTGCTCTATGTTAGGTCTCTCGCAGTATAATAATATTTTGAACTCCAGAAATAGAACTCTGGATTTAATATTTTGTAGAAGGGCAGTTGATATTTCTCGGTCATTATCACCTCTTACGAAAGAAGATAATTACCATCCCGCACTTGAATTTTGTTACAATCCGATTTCATATCGCCCCCGTCGAACTAGAGTTCCCGGAGAGGGTACGGTTCGTCGGAGGGGCTGGAACTTTGATAAAGGTGACTTCGACAGACTGTACTCTCTTATGGACGCTACCGACTGGGGCGAGATGTATACCATATCGGATGTGAATGAGGCGGTACAATATTTTTATTATACTGTCGAGGGTGTACTAGATTCCTGCTTCCCACGAAAATCTCAGGCTACCGGCGGAAGGCGATATCCGGAATGGTTTTCTAGGGATATTGTTAGGGATATACGAACTAAACATTTCTATCATAAAAACTGGAAAGCCTTTGGCCGTCACAGCGATTATGAAATGTTTGGACATTACAGATCCATCGTAAGACGTAGCATTCGATTGGCACACCGAGAGTTCATTTCCGGGATGGAAAACAATATTCTACAAGACCCTAATACGTTCTGGGCCTATATAAAATCCCAAAAAGCGGATGGTGGGAATATTGATTCCATGACTTGGGGCGAAAAAATGGTACGGGGTGCAGATATTGCCGAGGCGTTTGCAGGTCATTTTAAAACAGTCTATAGTAATGAACCTCCGCTTCTCGATATTAATATTGCTAAAACATGTTCTCCGATCGGTGCACAGTCTATTGATGTTCAATATATCAATGAAAAGGATGTGGCCGACACTATTAAAAATCTAAGTAATACCCATTCTCTTGGGCCAGATCTCATTCCAACATTCTTCTTAAAAGGCTGTGTGGAACTGATAAAAAAACCGCTATGTTTTTTGTTTAATCTTTCTGTAAATACAGGGGTCTTCCCGGAAACATGGAAGACGTCAAAAGTTACTCCCATACACAAGAGTGGTTCTAAGTTATCCGTAGAAAATTATAGACCTGTAGCTGTTCTCTCTGCACCAGCTAAGGTATTTGAAATTATAATAAGTAAAACCGTCGCTTCCCGAGTAGAGCCGTTTATAATTGATGAACAACATGGATTCAGGAAGGGCCGCTCGATTGAGACCAATCTGATGATTTTCACAAATTATGTCACGGAAGCTCTGGACGCGGGACATCAGGTAGACTGTTCATATAATGACTTCGCCAAAGCCTTTGATACAGTCAACCATGATGTCTTATTGAAAAGGTTGTATGAGATTGGTTTCTCGGATGGTATGCTAAAATTTATGGCGAGCTACCTCCAAAATAGGAACCAATACATCTCCTACTGTCTATTCGCGTCAGAGTGCTTCTATACCTTCTCGGGTGTCCCGCAAGGATCTAACCTGGGTCCATTGTTGTTCTCGATTTTTATCAATAATATAAAAAGTGTAATTTTAAACTCGCGCTTTCTGTTATTTGCGGATGACTTAAAGCTTTTCTTAAAGGTGTCAACTTTGGACGATTTTCATCTTCTCCAAACAGATATATCAAATATATGTGAATGGGGAAAACGAAATAAACTTTTGTTTAATGTTTCCAAGTGTTCGGTTACATCCTTCACTAGGGCCCAAAAAACTCTATTTTTTCGCTACAAAATGAACGACCAAAATCTGACAAGAAAATCGAATATTAAAGATCTAGGTGTTAGATTTGTAAGCAACCTGACATTTCACGATCACATAGAGACGATCAGTGGTAATGCTCTAAGAATGTTAGGATTTGTTCTGCGTACTGCCAGGGTTTTCGAGAATACCCGCGTACTGAGAACTCTTTACAACTCCTTGGTGCGGAGTAGACTCGAGAGTGGCTCGATGATCTGGGGGCCACATGAGAGCAAGTACTCTCTTAGGGTGGAGAAAGTCCAAAAGAAGTTTCTGAGATATCTCTACATGAGAGAGTACGGGCATTATCCTTGGCTTTACCCAACCGAGTTTCTCCAGGGTATGCTTGGCTACAATAGTTTAGAGACTAGAAGGAATGTGTATTTGATTACACACTTTTATCGATTGTTGGGCGGTATGATCGACAATACTGAAATTATGCAGAGCATTGGTTTGTATGTTCCTGATAATTACCTTAGACATCGTCAGCATAGATTGTTTCACATTCCAATATACAGGACCAACCTGCCGATGGTTATGCCTGTTGGAAAAGCTACGCTATGCTGAACAAGATCGCTTTGGATATTGATATATTCCATGTGTCTGAGGGGGTTTTCCGAAGCAGGATT